>PVLD010004827.1:0-120085 GCA_004027595.1 Dinomys branickii
CCCCCCCCCCCGCCCGGCTGGGTACAGAACTGAATGTGGCATTAGATGAGGTGCTCAGCAGAGGGGCAACACAGGGCTCATGCTCAGAAATGACCAGCTGTGTGGTGGTTCTCGTTAGGGACTAAGAACAGGTGCCCGCAGTGGGCCAGGGGTGAGGAAAAAGGGCTCAGCTCCCCAGGCTGTGCCAGAAGGACCAGAGCTGCCATCTCGTGCATACCAAGGCACCACCCTAACCCTCCCTCACCTCTGTGATCTCAGGGGGCCTTCTACAGGCCTCATAAGAAGGCCCCACCTATAGATGTGGCTTAGGGGAGGGTTAACCCTGGGAGCCATAGCCACTCACACAAGAGTTGGCTGTTTAGCCACTGATCATGGGTCTTCCCAAGAGCTGCTCTCAAGGGCCCTATTTGTAGAT
This sequence comes from Dinomys branickii, assembly GCA_004027595.1. Lineage (NCBI taxonomy): Eukaryota > Metazoa > Chordata > Mammalia > Rodentia > Dinomyidae > Dinomys > Dinomys branickii. Next base: position 416 of record PVLD010004827.1, read on the forward strand.
GAGACAACACATCCCAGGTAAGGGGAACCAGGTAGCCTGATGCACTCTGGAGGGCAGGAGCAAATTCCTCTGTCACTTTTGCCCCCTGGACACCCAGGTCTTGGCCAGTGTCCTTAACAGTAGGACAGGGACTTCAGACAGGCCCAGAGGCCCAAGGGATAGACGAGTAGCAGAATGATATCCAACAAAAAGGCTTTCTAGATGTGATGGAAACTCTTGAGGGGGATTATCCTGACTTATCCACACGGGTCATTGTAACTACCGGTCCTTATAAGTAAAGGGCAGGAGGACAGAATCAGAGAGCAACTGGAAGATACTATACAGCTGACTTTGAAGATGGAGGCAGAGGCTACAAGCCAAAGTATGCAGGCAGTGTCTAGAAGCTGGAAAAAAACAGGAAACATATTTTCTCCTAAAGCCTCTGCAAGGAAGGCAGCACTGTTGACATCTTGATTGTAACACTTCTGACTCCTAACACTGTAAGATAAAGAATTTGTATTGTTCAAAGCCACTAATTTTGTGGAGATTTATTATAACATCCAGAGGAAACTCATAAAGCCTGGCTTTGCAAAAACAATGTCAAACTGTGGCACCACCCATGTGTTTTCTGTTGGAGTCCTGGGGTGCCATACAAACTGGGATCATGGAGACCAGATTGGGGCTCTGAGGACATTCTTGAGCCACCCTCTGTGCTATCCTCAGCCACCCTATCTGCTGGTTTCATGGCACCAGGCAGCTGTTAGCAAGTACCAGGAGCTCTGCTCCCAGGGTCTTCTGACTTCTGACTTTTGACCCTGTGCAGGGCCATAGGCACAGTACCTTCTGGAAAAGGCAGGAGAGAAACTGGCAGAGAAGAGGTGATTCCTAGAGCTGCTCAGAAACTCCCTTTGAAAAGTAGGAAGTACAGCTCTGGCTGCCAGGCAGGCTTGTGCTCATCTTCAGTAAGCTTGCCAGGAAGGGCTGGCCGTCACAAGATTAGCCTGCCCTGGGCTGAGAATTAGGGAGGGTGCCGTTTGCACAAGATGAAGCCACCTGCTGCCTGTCTTCCTGTACTCTCCTCCCAGCCCTCTCTCTCAAGCTGCTTCTGACGCCTAAATGTTGATACTTTTTGGTAGGCTTTTGAAATTGCTCTGTAATTATTTTCAAAAAGCATCTTTGGAAATTGGGCCTTTGATGTCCAGGAACACTACACAGGTGTCTTTTACATCCCATAACGCAAGGGCATTGCCGTCGTCCCTCCATCCGGGAAGCTCGCGAAGGCAGAGCTCTGCTCATGTTCGCCTCTGGTCCTCCCTAGCACCTGGCCTCAGAAAGCTCTGGGGATGAATGAGTGATGGATGAAGGAATGAATGAACGTGTGATAGACGAAGGGCTGAATTAGGCGATAAAAAGTGAGCTCTGGTCCTTTCTGTAGCTCAAATGATCTCAGAGATGTGTTTTGTGGGCTGCATTTTCCAAGGCATTTTCTGTGGATTAGTATTCACAGGTGGCATCTACAGCATTTTTAAAAGGGAGACTGCAAGGGGTGACTTCTGTGGCCAGAATAACAATGAAAATAATAATGTCGAACAAAGTTAGACAGATTTCTTTCAGATACAACTTCCAGGAGCTTTAATATGCTAATATACTTTGTGACTCCTCCCCTCCCCCAGGAGCCAGATTCTGCACTTGTCTCCTATCTATATACTGTGGGGCCGATGTTTCAGGGATAGGGGTCTATGGAGTGGCTGGGACAAGATCTGATCCTGGGGTCCTGATACAGGAGTAGGAAGAAGGCTTCCTTGGGCATTGCAGGAGATTCAGCTGCTCACATCAACTGGCCCTGCTGGCCAAATGCAGCCACCCGCTCAGTCCCTGCCAGCCCCCAGCCAATCCAAGGAAGATGGCCTTGGCTTTGTGCTGGGGTGGGTGCTCTTCTTGCTGGACAGCTATAAGGTCCTGCCGCGGTGAGGCATGGTGCTATTGTTGTTGCTTATCTGCCCTGATTCAGGACAAGCTAGAGCATTTAGCCAGTTTTTATTTTTCTTCCACTTTTGTACCCACTGGGTCCTGGCCATGACCATCTTCCTTCTCTAGAAAGTGTTTGCTGAGGGTTAATCTATAAAGTCACTTGAAAATGAAGCCATTATTCCCTTCTTAAAGGTTAATGTGTTTTTTCCAGTAGTGTGTGAATGGAAATTTCAAGTATTCCACATTCTTCACTGAGCTGAGTGCAGTTCTGAGCTCCTTTGGAAAAAAGAGCCCTGCAGTGCAAGACTGGGAGCCCCAGCAGGAGAAAGGAAGAAGCAGGGTGCTTTGTGCCCAGTGGGGGGGTCTGCCTGCGGGTCTTGGGGAGCCAAGCTCCCCCTCCCCCTACTGCTCCCCACTTGGTATCCACTTGGACGCTCTGCAGCCAGCCTGCCCTACTCGTCCAGCTCATGCATCCCTGTGCACCCAGTTTGAGGTAGAGAAGAGGGGCTGAGTTCTGATTCCAAATGCAACCTCAGGTCAGTGTCCACTGTGGCCCCGTGAGTCATGGAAAAAGGGTGGCGGTGTAGATCACCGCAGCCTTGCCAGCCCCTCCCCAGTACAGAGGAGGACTGAGGCAGGACCACACTCCAAAGTGGTGCTCCTTCAGGCCTGGACACAGAATGTTCTGGCACCTCTTCCTGTGCCTGACTGTCAAATGCCCACAGCCTAGCACTACAAGATCCCTCTAGATCTTTTCTGCCCCAACAGAGGACTTCTGATTATTTTAGGTAAGGAGCTAGGAAGTGATAACCTTGTGGCTACATCGGGCCTACACTTAATTTTGTAAATAAAGTTTTATTGGTACACTGCCCTGCTTGCTCACTTATATATTATCTTTGTTTGTTTTGTGCTGCAGTGACTAAGTTGAGTGATTGTGACAGAGACCTGGCCACAAAGCCAAGAATCTTTACTAGGTGGTGCTTTGCAGAACGAGTCTGCCAGTTCCTATTTGAGATGACTGTTGTGTGACATTTGCACAGCTCACGTGAGTCCTCAGTGAACAGCAGGGATAATGATTCCCATTACTGCTTTACTATTTATTATTGCTGTATTATGATGATGCCAGAAGATCTCTATTCACTGAGCAGCCAGTCACTAAGGCAGAGAAAAGGCTGAGTTCTGGGGCCAGGGCAGAAAGCAAGATGAAGTCCTTTGCTCACTGCACTGGCCAACATAGTGCTTTCTTCTGCAAACAAAGGGAGCATCGCTGTGGGCGTTGACTGATATGGATGGGGGCAATAGCCAAGTGCCTGGCGGAGAGAAGGTGGATCAGGAACAGCTTGTCCAGGATCTGAACAAGGCCAGTGGTCTGAAACAGCTCTCCAGAGTCTGCCTGGAGGAAGCGGACTCTGCATACTGCCTCAGATGCAAAACAAAGAGAAAGGGCTGCTGTCTCTGCAGCCAGAGGACATGCCCAAGAGAGGCTGTGGTTCTCTGTCCTACCTCCTCTGTGGGACTCACTGCTAATTTCCCTTCTATAGTACCAGAATATACCTGGACGCATGATTGCCCAGGATGAAGACCATATTTCTCAACTCGCCTTGCAGCAAGACGCGTTCATGTAGACTCTGACACGTGTGATGGGATTGGAAGTGGTGTGAGTCATTTCCAAATGGTGCTCTCAAAGGGGCGGAATAAACTCTCTTTGTCCTTTTATTCCTTCCCACTTGCTGGGATGCAGATGTAGTGGTAGGGGCAGAAGTAATTCTGTATCTTGGATTGGAAGCTCTGAGCGTGGGGTACAGAGGAATGAGGTAGAAAGGACCTGGGTCTCTGGTGACTGTGGAGCTGTCCTACAAGCTCTGGCCTGTGACCCAAGAGCTCTGTGGGAGAAAGATGTGGATTTTTGTGTTACTTAAGTCACTGTTCTTTTGGGTCTCTGTGGTAGCAGCCAAATTCGTAATAGGAGACACCTGCAAAGCAGCCCGTGCAAACACACATCCTAAATAAAAACAGTAGGGTTGCTAAGCAAAGGAAGCTCCTTTGCAGCTTCCCCACCTGGGAATTCTGGGGCCCTGGTGGTGTGTGCAGCAGCCTCCCCCCTCCGATACGGATGCCGCTTCTCCATCACACCAGCTGCCAACTCCCTCTCACCGCTGCTGGGATGCAGGGAAAATTGCAAGGGAGGGCAGAGGTGTTCAGTCAGGGGGGCCAGTGGGGACTCCCAATCCTCAGCAGCCCCCTGACCTTCACGTTGGCCTCCCGCTCCCTCCCTGAGAAGAGAGGCAGCCCTCGAAGAGTCCGGGTCAGCTGTGTGTGGGGGTGCCCCTGGGGATAAAGGACTGTAAGAGATTACAGATGGGCCTACCACGATGTCAGCATAATAATTCACCTCGGCTCATCTGGACTCCACTGGGCCACGGGCGGGGCTGCTGTTTTGGTGATCTCAGCCTTCCTTGGGTATCCCAGCCCCATTCCCATAAAATCATAGGAGCGCTGCCAATTAGAAGGCTGCCAGCCGAGGCCCCTTGAAAGTGATCAGCCATAATAACTTAATAGCTTTAAGTTTGGGAGGCTGCTTCTAAAGCTCAGTATCTTCACCCCCAGTAACCCAGCTAATCTGAGAAGCCTCGCTCTTGCCCTCCCCACACCAATTATCTCTTGCTCCCACTCCTGGGGACTCATCTCCACAGCCTGCTTAACTGACAGTCCCAGGGCATGCTTCAGGCTCCCTGGCCCACATCCCAGGCAGCGTCCCAGCACAGACTCCCGAGAGCAAACAGAGTGCAAAATGAAAAAGGCTGGGCTCAGACCGCACATGGCCACACACACTCAGAACCATCACAGAAGGTGCCCGCTGGGTGCCAGAGATCACTGGAGAATAAGAAGGCCCACAGTCAGGGAGAAAATTTCATATGCAATACTTCATGTTGGATTAAGTGTTCCATGTGGATGAAAACCAAGGCTAGAGCTAGAAAACAAACGTTCAGATGTCTTCATGGGTGACCTCCAAGTTTCCACCAGCCCCTAATCCCTCTGTCATAATTCACGATCGTTGGCTTGGACATGATGGCAGGGCCACAGGAATTCCATGATCTCTTCACTGCTTGCCAAGACAGCGTGGTTCCCCTGTGGAGCCAGCACACTGATATGTTTCTACAGCGGGGTGGGAGCCTGAGTTTCCATGTGGCCTGGCAAAACCACCTCTGAGCTTATCTTCCCAGGAGCTTAATCTATGCAGGCAGGGGAGGGAGGGTCTGTTACAGGGCAAGCAGATGAAGGCCACTGCTTCAGAGAATGCTTCCTCCTGGGGGACAGGGACAGGGGTCTTTTAAATGATTTTAGCAGGACAAGGCTTCAGCAAGGGACCATCCATCCTTCTGTCAGCCCACTGCCCCTCTTTCAATTCTGTCGTTCCTCGTCCATTGATTCATTTATCTCCCTCAGCCGTGCTACCGTCTTGTTTACATATAAGCAACCAAGACACACCACATCCTAAATGAAAATCCTCCCCAGGGTGGCAGACTATGTCTGAAGTAGCCCCCAGCCATTAGCAGGCCCGCCATGTGCAGGCCCCACCCTGTATGTGTGGATGGACCCAGTGACTAAACCCACAGACTATGGTAAAAGTGACAGGAGGCCGCTTCTGAGATTAGGATTCTGAAAAACTGACTTCTCTTATGTTCTTTCTCTGGCTGCTCTCACATGCTCACTCTGACAAAACTGGAAGGCACCATGGGGCAGAGAGCTGCTATCTGGCCAACCGCCGCTGAAATCCTGAAGGACAATGTCAGCCCACTTGAGGGGCCCAAGAGAGATTTCTGAGGGTGAGGTCCCCCAGTTAAAGAACACGCATATGCAAGACAGGAGCAACAGCAGGCAGCACGGAGCAGAGCAGAGCATAAGAGAGCAACAGCCGAAGAGCAGCCTGCGTCTTTATTGTATAATTCCGGTACAGGTTGTTATCTCATATTTACATTCTTACATAGTGCCATAAATAATGCATGCATGTTTACCTGTGCTAAGTCATGGTTATCTAACTGTATCCCACTGTGCACTTGCACTACACAAGTGGGGTCATATCCTCAGGTGTCCTTAGATGCCCCTGAGCTTTGAAGCAGTTTGAATCGTTCCCCAAAAGCTATAGCTCTCTCCCGTTTCTCTCCCCTTACTAAAATGTAAGATCTATAACACATGACTCCCCTTATTTGTCTTGTGTATTAGTTTTCTATTGCTGCTAGGACAAACCGCAAACCAGACAGCTTGTAACAACAGAAATGTATTCTCTCACAGAGAATCAGAGGCCAGAAATTGGAAATCAAAGGGTTTACTGGCTGCCTCCTTCTGACAGTTCTAGGGATGGCAGACCTCTCCTGGCCTGCTCTAGCTTCTGGCAGCTCTGGCTGTCCTTGGCTTGTGGCTACGTGAGTGCAACCTTCGCTCTCTCTTTACATGGCTTCCTTCTCTGCATTGCTTCCTTCTGGGTCTCTTTTAATAAAACTCATCATGAGGTCAAGGGCCCTTTGGGTAACCAGGATAATCTCAACTCCAGATCTGTGTTTAATTATATCTGCAAAGGTCCTTTTTACAAATAAATTCATAATCACAGGTTCCTGGGGACATGTCTTTTGAGGTGTGCCATGCAGCCCACTGTATCTTGTTCTCTTGAGTGTCCAGCACTCCAGTCAATGGTTCTTAGTCCCAACCAGAATCTCCTACAAATTGCTAGAAGGACCCCACATCCAGACCTTCTGACCTAGCAGGTCTAAAGTGAGGCCTGAGAATCTGCACCACCAAGTGTCCAGGCCCAATGCGGAGGGGCCACACTGAGGACTCCCACCACCTCAGGTAATCTGTTGTTCTCCCACTCAACAACTATAGCAACCAAGTGGCAACAAAGGCTTCATTTTCCTTTCTAAGAACTTCAAGGCCTCTAGCATCTCCCAGATGCCCCTGGTTCTTCTTTGTTGAGGAGAAAAAAAATGATCTCCTTTCCTAATTCTTCACCAAAGAGCTTGAGGCTATGTGTCCTTGGGGCGAGGATACTTGCAGTTTAACAGCTGTCTTGAGAAGGAAGGAGAGAAGGAAAGTGGGACCTCACTCCATGATGGGGCACAGCTGACTCCTCTTCCTGGATCCACTCCAGTCACACCTCAGATGTGACACCTGACAGTAATTAGCATACAAGAACTAGTCCAAAAGTCACAATCAAAATACCATTTCTGATTGATTTCTGGGGTACATGTTCCATAGAAGGAAAAAGCACTGGAAGAGAATAGCTTGAAAATACCACCATGAAGATAGATTATGGAATACAGGAAACATGAACAACCCCAGGCACATTTAGCTATTTGATCTTTGATGAAGGGGCCAAAAATATACACCGGTGGACAGACGACTTCTTTAACAAATGGTGCTGGGAAACTGGATATGCATATGCGGAAGACTGAATCTTCTGCATATGTCTTGCCAGACACTACACTAAAATCAAAATGGATCAAGGATCTGAGTGTTAAAACAGAAACACTTAATCTGCTGGAAGATAAAATAGGCCTGTGTGTTGAAGACACAGGGGTAGGCAAGCACTTTCCGAACAGAACCCCAGTGGCACAAGAAATAGAACCAAGAATCAACAAATGGGATCACATCAAATGAAAAAGCTTCTGCACAGCAAAGAAAACAACCAACAGAGTGAAGAGACAATCTATGGAATGGAAAAAAAATTGCCAGTTATTCCTCAGAGGATTAACATCTAGAATATATAAAGAACTTTTAAAAATTAGACCCCCTTCAAACACAAAAGGTTCAATCAAAACTGGGCATCTGAAATAACAGACACTTCTCAGAAGTAGGGTCAATAAATACATGCAAAAATGTTTGACATTACTGGTATTTAAAGAAATGCCAATTTAAGTAACACTGAGATTCCATCACTTCAGGAAGAATAGTTTTTAATCAAGAAATCAAATAATAACAAATGCTGACAGGGATCTGGAGAAAAAAGGAACTTTTCTACATTGTTGGTAGGACTGTAAACTAGTACAACCAATATAGACATCAGTATGGAGATTCCTCTAAAAACTACAAATAGTAATTCCATTGGGCCCAGCTAGTCCCCTTCTAGGAGTATTCCTGAAAGAGTTAAAAATATCATATTACAGGGATACATACAGACCCAGCACAACTTGTAATAGCTAAATCTTGAAAACAGCTATATATCCATCAACAGATGAATAGATTTTAAAATGTGATATTTACATACATTGGAATACTACTCTACCATAAAGGAAGGTAAACCTGAAGCGTGCATAGCTACCTGGATGCAACTTGAGACCATAGTATTAAGTGAAATAAGCCAAACTTCCAAGCTTAAATGTCACATGATTTCCCTTCTAGGAGAAACTTTTAAAAAGTATAAAGAACAAAACAGATAAAAAGGAAGTAGGGAGATCTTTTTCAAATGGACGGGAGAACAGGAGGTGAGAGAGAAGGAGGATGGGAAGGGAAAGGGGATTAAAATGAAAGAAATGAAGGGGGACAGTGATGCAAATCGAGCTTTTACAAATGGGAAAAGGACCAAGAATTGGAGAATGGCAGGGGTAGGGGATGAAAAACGAAAAGGGGGAAGATGAAGGTGTATTAAGTACACGTACCATCTCCCTGTGGTAATTGTAATCAGTGCGCACTGCAAACATAGGCTAATAAAAATCAAAGATGCATTGCTGACCAAGAGGTCACGATTTGCAGGGCTCGGCCACGGAGCACAGAATCTTACCAATAGCACCCTCCACGAGTTCCTCCCCAGCCCAGCAGGGCCTGGACTCTCTCCTTTCCTCCCTTCCTGTCTTCCTTTTGCTTTTTTCCTTTCTTCCTTCTTTCTTCTTTCACTTCCTTTCTTGTAGAACAGCTTGAGATGTAGTTTACATACTATATGGTTTACCCATTTTAAATTTTACAATGTAATAGATTTTGATGTATTTACAGATAGGTTCAATCATCATCACAGTCCATTTTAAAACTTTGCCATCACTCCAGAAAGAAGCTGCATAACATTTAGCTATCATACCTCTAACCCCCACCACCCAGCCCCGTCGCTAGCCCTACACAACAAGTCAACCTTTTTTCTCTAAATTTTACCTGTTCTGGACCTTTCTGTGCATGTAATCCTACATTACATGGTCTTCTGCACCTGACTTCTTCACTTAGCCTAGCATTTCCAAGCTTCTTCTGTGTCATTGCAGGTATTAATATTTATTTCTTTTTATGGTTGAATTATAAATATTCTATCGTTTGGATAGACCACATTTTGTTTATCCAGTTTTTAGTTGATGGAAATTCAGGGTGCTTTCGGCTATTGTGGATAATGTTGCTATAAACACTCATGTACAAGTTTCTGTTTGGACATACGTTTGCATTTCTCTTGAGTATACCTAAGCCTGGAATTGCTGGGTCATGTTGTAACTCTACGTTTAACATTTGAGGACCTGCTATTTTTCCAAAGTAGCAACACCATTTGAAACTCCTACTAGCAGTACCTGAGAGTTCTAATTTGTCCCTATCCTCTGCGAGGGAACACTTATTATTAGAGGATGTACTGATTCTAGCATACTAGTGGGTCTCCCACTGGGTGAGCTGTGGTATCTCATTGCAGTTTTGATCTACCTTTCCCTGAACAGAGGAAAGCATCTCTTCATGTGCTTGTTGGCCCTTTGTGTCTTTTCCATGGAGAAATGTCCATTCTGATCTTTTGTTTTGAATTGGGTTGTCTTTTCACTCTTGAGTAGTTAGTATGCATCCCTTATGTATTCTAGACTCAAGGCTTTTATCAGAAAAAAATGATTTACAGGCATATTTTCCTGTTCTGTGTGTTGTCTTTTCAATTTCTTGATGGTATGTTTTGAAGCAGAGTTTTTAGTTTTGAAGAAACCCAAGTTATCTGTTCCTCTTTTGTTGTTCGTGCTTTTGGCATTTTATCTAAGAATCCATTGTTATGAGGAGTTGTTCCTATCTTTTATTCTGAGAGTTTTATAGTTTCAGCTCTTACATTCAGATCCTAGATTGGTTTCGAGTTGACTTTGTATGCAGTGTGGGGTAGGAGCTTCATCCTCTGGTGTATGGCTGTCCTGTTATTTCAGCACCATTTGTTGAAGAGACTAAGCTTTCCTCATTGGATGGTCTGAGCATTCTTCTTAAATAGGTTATCATTTTAAAAGTCAAGTTTCTTGAGGTTAATTCATCGTGGGTAAAATTCACTCTTTGCAGACAAATGGTTCCATGAATTTTGAACAACACACTATCTTGTAACTATTGCTACCATCAAGGGGTAGGACAGTGAGTGTCACAACTCTAGAAAGCTCCCTCCTACCCGCTTGTGCTCGACTTATCTCTGACTTTCAGGCGCCCAGAAACCATGCATCTGTCATATGTCCTTATAATTTTGTCTTTTTTGTACATGGAACCATATGGCATGTGATCTCTTGAGTCTAGCTACTCTCACTTAGCAGAATGTATTTGAAGTCCAGCTACACTGTGGATCCATAGTTTGTGCACTGTTAATAATGAATGTTATTGACTGTCAGGATATACCACAGCTTACTGAGGAACACTTGGGTTGTTTCTAAACCGGACAAGTACACATGCAAGTTTTATGTGTGAACACGAACTTTCATTTCTCTTGAGTAAGCATCTGTAAGTGGGAATGCTGAGTCATAGGACAGGTCAGTCTATAAGACACCGCCAAATTGTTTTTCCAAAGTGTTGCACCATTTTACATCCTCACCTGCGATAAATGAGAGTTCTAGTTGGTCTACATCTTTGCTGGCACTCTGCATCATCAGATTTAAATTATTCTTCTATTCTAATAGGCAGGTAGATATATCTTAATATGGTTTTAATTTGGATTTCTCAAATGACTAATGGTGTTAAGCGTGTGTTTATTGTCTATCCATATATCTTTTATGAGATGCTGGTTCAAATCTTTTGCTCATTTTCTTGAATTGTCTGTGTTTTGATTACTGTGTTGTGAGGCTTCTTATCTATTCTGGACATTCGTGCGATGAGGTATGTGTCTGGCAATCATTTCCTCCCAATTGTGGATTGTAGTATTAATTATCTATTGTCACATAATAAATTGCTCCCAAACTTAGCAATTAAAAGGATACACATTCATCTCACACAGTTTCTGTGGACCATGCATTCAGAAGCTGTTGAGCTGAGCTTTACTGCTATGGTGTCTCTCAAGAGATTGCAGTTGAGGTCCCAGACAGGGATGCTTCTGCTGTCTGAGACTCAGTCTCCAAGATGCTGTGTTCCTCTGGGGCTGGCTCTTGGCAGGAGGCTTCAGTTCCTCCCAGAGCTCCGCCTGAGGGGCCTTACAATATGGCTGCCACCTCCAGTGAAGGAGTGATCTGAGAGAAAACTGGGAAGAATCTAGAATCTCTCTTACCACCCACCTGGGCACTTCCACAGGGTCATCTCTGCACATATCTACTTACAGGTCAGCTCCGTGCAGTTGTAGAAGGCCAGGAAGGGACAAAGAAGAGGTTCTTTGGGAGCCATCTTGATAGCTGGCCACTGTGTTTGCAGTTTCATTTTCTCAACGCCTTTCAAAAACCAGCTGTCTGGGGTCGTTGATTCTCCTTCTGAGCCTCATTTCCTTGAGGAAACTGGGAGTGATGACCTCATAGTGGAGGAGGTACCTTTTCGAAAGCACTCTTGGGTATGTGCTGCCCGTCCCTCTAAGCCCACTACCACTCTCCACCATGTAGCTCTGTGACACCGACTGCAGCTTCTCTGCCTTCACCCCAGCATCCACATATCTGCCGAGGAGCTTCCTCCAGCCCCGGCTGCTCCAGATGCTAAGTGCTCCTGATTCCGCCTCAGAAAGATGAAGTCTCTGCCTTTCTGGGGGCTTCCTGGAAGGGAAGTGGACACAGAGCCACACCAGGAGGACAAGGTGGTCATCAGAATAGCTCTGTGACTCGGGGAGCATCCAAGATGCCGGGCGCTGAGTTCACAGATTCCCACAGCGATCCTAGAAAGAAACAATGAGCGCAACTTGCCAAGGCCTTTACAGTGGGCTACGGGGAGCCAGGGTCAGCGCAGTGCTGCCTCTTGGAGCCAGGGGGAGGCGAGTCCAGATCCCCTTGGTATCAAGGAGGCGTTTGGATGAGTTGAGGAGCAGCTGACAGAGCCTGTTTCACATTCTCCAGTGTCAGTCACGGAGGGAGCCCCTGGCAACCCCAACACCACCCCTCCCAGGTCCCAGCGGAGTCGCTGACCCTCAGCATGTGGTCAGGGATGAGCTGAGCTTCAAGAGAATTACATTTCATGCAAGATATGTCTGCAGAGATGTTTAATTAGATTCCACCCAAACCTGAGGTTTCTTTGAAATGAAACAGCCAGAGGGCTGAGGAGTGTGTGTGTGTGTGTGTGTGTGTGTGTGTGTGTGTGTGTCCGTCCCCCTGCTAGGCCTTGGACTCCCCACCTATGCAAGCTGACATTCAGTCTTCCATGACATGGGGCTTCATCTGTGATCTCACTTGTTACCAGGTGGCACACAGCTGGGGGCTCTATCAGAACCTTCCCTATGTGGCTCCTAGACGGAGGCACCATCCCTGGGCGAATTCCCCGTCCTTGGGCATCCATGTCACCTGGGAGAAGGACAGCCTGGATAAATGCAGAGCGCCCAGTAATACCCGAACTTCATATAAACAGTGAACGATCTCTTAGCCGGGGTATGCCCCAGGAAATATCTGGGCTACTCTTATCAGTTATTTGTTGTTCATCTAGAAATTCAAGTGTTTCTGAGTAGGGCCTCACTAAATAGACCAGGCTGGCCTCGAACTTGCGATCCTCCTGCCTCATTTTCCATACAGCTCACAGCACAAGGTCTTTGGTACCAACTCAGAGACAGTGTCTTGTTTGGGTTGAGATGAGGGGTTGGGAGTGCATGGCAGGTCTCCCCTCAGCTCCACAAGCCCTGTGCATGCCCATCCTTCCATCATACAGGCTGGGGTGGGACACTCACTCTGGTGGGCCGCACACTGGGCAGCACTTGCACATAGGGGAAGGTGGTGCCCAGTTCAGATCCCGTCTTCACTATTTCCCGGCTACACAACTCCGAGCAAGAACCTTGGCCACATTGACCTTCAGTTTTTCAGAGATGAAACAGGAGCGCTCCACAGTTCGTCAGCAGGGTGAATGGAACACATGCATGGAAAGCGCCGAGCTCTCACGTCAGTGTGGTGATGACAGTAAGAAAAGCGGTCCCTGCTGGTACCGACTGTGCATCCTCCAGCCTGGCAGGGTCACATGTCCTCTGCTTTCATCACTTGGCAAATCCTTGTGCACTTTCCCATCCCTTTCTGTGCACAGCAGGGACCTCTGCCCCATGGACATGCTGGGGCCGGCCCTGCTGTCCCTTGGTCCATAGCACTGGGTGCTCAGGACACTAGACCATTGGCTCATTCCCGCTCACGAGCTCCCATCTTCCTGGGACAGCACCCACGCCGCAGAGCCCCAGGCCCACCTGGATATGGAAAGGAACCGGCTAGCACTGGAAGAAAAGGGGCGGCCCCATCCCATGGCCAACCTCCGGTCTTCCTGCCCCCAATTCACGTCCCAGGCTCAGAGGTGCCAGGGCCGCTGCGGGGGCTACAGCAGCTCCCTTGCCTTTTTCCCTACACTGCATGTCGGATCCGGATCGGGGCTGCCAAGGCTACAGGACAGAGTGAAAGCTGAAGACAACCCAACGCTGAATGGCCGTGGGCTTGGTGTACACCCTTCCCGTGCAGTCAGTGTGCGCAAGAGTAGATGGGGCCACTGGCCACCAGGCCCAGCTTTCTCTCCCGCCAGCAAGCTGCAGGGCAGGGGGCTACAGGAAGATGAACCTAGGCAAAAAGGAGGAGAAGGGGGAGGTCAAGGGACAAAGATTTGTCAACATTTGTCAGCACCATCATCCAAGAGAGACACTAGCCCTCAGACTGTGATTTCCAGTGGGTTCTGTTGTGAAACAAATGATTCATCAGACACCTTGGGGTCCGGTGGGGTCACTCCATGTTTCCATCTCCTGGGTAGTATTTCTCATATCCCCGCTACCCATCAGCCTTTTGAAGGCCTGCTTGCCTCCCAGAATCCTTCATAGCTACAAGTGAAAGACATGGGGGAAAAGACCCAAGGATCCAGTCTGTCTGGCCTAGACTCCCCTTTGTACCTTTTCAAGAGTTGGCACAGGGTCTACCTATCAGTCTCTTGTGAATTTGAAATGAGACCATCCCACAAGATTAAAATCTGGGGTGCTTGTAAGGGCTCAGTTTCTGTACTTGCAAAGGTATTATCGTCTTTTGGGGGCTCTCTTTGAATGGCCAAACCCTTATCTTTCATGACCTCAAGGACCAAGGTCCAAGGTTTCTTTCAAAAAGAATTCCCCACGTATCCTTGTAAACAGCATCTTAGCATCATGCTAAGAGTTTGCTAAATACTTTCCTACATGGTTCTACAGTGTCCTTCTGGGCACCCCGATGGCCTTTTTTTTATTAAAGTGCATCTTACTTTAAACTGTAGATAATGTCTTCCACAGTAACTGTGATCAGTTTGAGCCACAGGAAATTGCCAATGTTAGACTTCTTGGAGCAGCGATAAAACAGCACTTCCCAGCAGTTCACCCCGCAATAACTAACACTCACAGGCCTCTGACTGCAGGCAGCGCTGGTAGTATCACCCTACATTATTGCGGTCATCACCCCAGTGAGTCTCAGAGAGGTCAAATGTCTCACTCGAAGGTCACTCAGTAGCAACTAAAGGAACCCACAAAGAGGCCGTGCGTCGTGCAGCGTGCTGTCTTCCCCTCTCTCTCTGGCCCTGCTGCTTTCCAGACTCGGCCACCTCTGCTCCTTTCTTGCCTGCTGGAACCTAGCAGCTTCCCGGGTGGTCCCAGTCACTTTCTGCAGCTGAGACTAAAAGTGTCCTTGAGGGCTCAGTCTCCAGAGCTTGGCTCACAAAGTCCCACCTCCTCCCGGACATTCTCCACACCTCTTTTTCTCCATAGCAGCCTGAGTTTGTCCATCTGTCAAATGGGGGTGAAGGTGAAAGCTATGCACATTGAACCTATATGCCAGTCCACTCATTCAGCAAATGCCAGCGGAGCACCCGTTATGCGACACACTGGCATAGACGCCAGGCAAGTTCGCCAAGCCCCATCATCATCCCTGTGTCCTGCACATTCCAGGGCAGGAGGCAGAGCTCAACCAGTAAACAGTTGCTCTCACAATCTGTCAGCCCTTGGGCTGCGTAGGAAGAGCCAAGTGAAGATGGAGAGACCCAAGCAGGTCAGGAAAGCCTCTTCGGGAGATGACAGCCCGGTTTCCTGTCTGGGAGGCTGCTGGCTGCACAATGCCCCACTGTCCCCACACACTGTGGAGCTTCTTCCAGTGGCAGAGGTTTGGGCAGAGGTGCCAGAGAAGGCCTGGATTGCTCACTTGCCACCTCGCTCCGTTCAGGAGGAAGGTGAAGTGCACTTGGCTTCTTTCCTCCTGTGCACTCTGCTTCCTCTCGGAAGGGGGCGGTGTCCCTGCAGCACTGGCCAAGACTACCACTTCCCAGTGCAGGGGCTGCTGCTGGGCCTCCTGGAGGAGCCCAGGCCCATTCTGGAAGCATCTGCTTCCTCCAGGGAATTCCTGCAATTCCAGGGAACCCCACCTTAGGCCCCTGAGAATCCAGAAACCTAAGATTAAAATCTTCCAGGCTCTGCACGGTGTCTGGGCATGTGCCCAGGTCACAGACACCTGATGTTCCATGGCCAGTCCCCACACAGACTCGAGAACTCTCTGAACAGGTGTGCACTCCAGTGGGGCTGAGGATTCAGAATAGCCAGAGACACAGATCCTGCCAGCCTGGTGCATGTGCGGGACCTGCCTAAGTCACAGGACTGACTCTGACCTTGTCACTGTCTGGATGAGAAGCCAGGCAAAAGGTGTGGCCTTAAGCAGGTTGACTTCCCAGCTGTGTGACAAGAGACCAGCCTTGAGCTTCTTTGAGGCTCTTGATCCTCAGCCACATCACAAGACTGGGAGAGAGCCACCCTGCAACGGAGAGCTGTTGCAAGGGCCCGCCGGGTCACCTCCAGGGGAGCAAAATTTGTTTCCGGGAGGAACAGAAATATTTACACCCCGTGCGTAAAGTGCAGCTCCATGAATAGTTTCTACGCAAACACACAGTGCATCTGTGAGGCAGAAATTTCATGGGAGGGGCTGCTGGGTAGAAATTTGTCTGAAGTCTTCTTGCAGGGGCTGATAAGGCAAAAAGTTCAGAAAACACTCAGGTGGGAAGTGGAAGATGGTTCCTGGGACATAAAATGTGGCTCATACTAGGTAATGTTCTCTGCTTCGTTTCTGACAGCCAGTGTCAGAGGAGCGATTAAGAGCTCAGACAAAGCAGCAACAGTGCTGGGCTCTAGCTCCTGGTTCTGCCACGTTCCAGCTCTGTGACTTCGGGCAAGTAGGTTGACTTCTCTGTGCCTGCCTGTTCCCATTTGTGGACAGAGCTAATGAGGGCACCTGTCTCCTGCACTTGTCGGTAGATTAGATGAGCTGACTTGTACAGTGCATGTACTTCGGTGCACTCAGGGATGGTGATTAGTACTTGTTCCTGAAATGATCGATTATGACGGGCGCATGGACTTGGAAGCCAGTGGTGCAGTCACCAGTGCTGCCCTTAGCACTGGGAGAGGAGTTGGCTGGCAGCTGGCTGGGAGCAGAAGCCAGCCGGTGGAGCACACTGCTGAGTACCCTGGGCCCACAGAGAGCCAGCAAAGGCCTGGGCCAAATCCTGGCTTCACAGCCACTATGTGCTGGGAGCCAGGGCCTCCGTCTTGTCTTCAGCCACAGCCCCTGTGCCTGGCCTTGTGGCTCCCAGGCGAGTGCAGAGCCCTCATTCTCCTGATTTGGACTCCAGAGCCAGGTAAAGACTCACCATCTGAGAACAAGATCTTCCAAGGCCCACACACCACCTCTGCCTCCCTCCACTTGAACTGGCCACTGGCTGCTCCCAAACCCGCAGGCGTCCTGCCCACATGCAACTGTCTCCACAGCTAGGTCCTTCTCATCTGTCCCATCCCCAGCTCACCTCATCTTCTGTCCATCTCCCATCTTTTCCTCACCACAAAACTCTTGTGTGTGTGTCGTCCTCTCCCTGGGTTGGATGAAAGCTCCACATGGCAAAGGTGCTATCTACCTTGTGCCTCTGGTCCAGGGCTGCGGGGAGAACCTCCCCACTTCTTTGTTGTGGGAACAAAGTCCCAGGACCCTTCACTGACCTCCCTGGTCATTTGTCCAGGCACTGTTCCATTTTGTAGATGAAAACATTGAGAGCAGAATCCCTCTATGTGTGCAACACCTCTGGGAAGCTTCCAGAATCTTCTTCCAGGTCTCAGGGAAGTAGGCCGTAAGAACGGGAAGACATATGGGCGCTGGCTTTTACATTTCTCTTCCAGAGCGCTCTACAAGTTCCCTCTTGCCTCTGGGTGTGCACACAGGATTGTGAAAGGGTCCAGATTTGATTAGGTGGAAAGATGTGGGTAAACAGGACAGGTGCCACTAACCAGAGCTCATGTGTGGACACAGATGCTGAGGGCCCCGGGCTTTTTGAGGGTGGTGCTCATCCATGGAACTTCCCTCTTCCCTGGTGAGCACCTTGGGGTTGGGGTCACCAGGTCCCATGGGAAGACACTGCCTGGACCCCCAGGTTACAGACACCAACTATTCTGGGGTTTGGTCCTGTGCTGAGCCCCCAGGTGGAGGTACTGACTGGCGGAACTTGGGGCCCTGGCTGCTGGTGATTGCTGGCTTGTCTCCAGGCCATGTGGGGGAGACAAGTGTACCCTGGCGTGGGGCCTGACTGCTCCTGGTCCCAGCAGTGGATAGAAGTCCCTGTGGGACCATCTGAAGTCCTCCTGTCGGGCTGAAGGGCAAAGAGGATGATGCCCCATGAGCCTATGCCCACTGCCCAGCGGCAGACATGTCCTGGCCCAGTCCTGTGTGCGAGGGGGACCACTGGTGTGTAGCAGCCCTGAGGTGATGTAACAGAAAAGGTCCTCCAGCCAGTATACTTCATTTCTTAGTTGCCCAGGTAATAGTTCCGGTTACAGTGCCAGTTGCTTCTGGTTTCTTAGAAATGGCTGGTCACTGTGAAGCACGTGGTACAACCCAATCTCCAACTGACAAGCCCTTCTGCCTCTGTACTTTCTGCTTGCTTATCCCATATAAGCCCCAGACCCACAGAGTCAGGGCCTAACATTTTGAACAACTGATTCCTAGTCAGTGCCCATCCAACGTTAAATAGATCTACCTCCAAAGCCTGGGTGTCATTCCAGTGTTGCTGTTTGCTGTTACAGTGGCGCTGCACAGGAGGCCTATGACAGAGGTGGCTGAGTCCCTCAAGTGGTACACTCCATCTCCTCTGAAGAAAGAAACCCCTGGCCCAGTGCCTGTCCCTCTTCCTGGGCGCCACCTTGGCTTTTGTAG
Organism: Dinomys branickii; assembly: GCA_004027595.1. Taxonomy (NCBI): domain Eukaryota; kingdom Metazoa; phylum Chordata; class Mammalia; order Rodentia; family Dinomyidae; genus Dinomys; species Dinomys branickii. The sequence goes on from PVLD010004827.1 coordinate 18,886, forward strand.
TCATTCCTATGTGTTGACACTGCCTATTCTTCCCCCAGGGCCACCCGCTGAGGTAAATGTGTTGTTTTAAAAACTCACCCTGTGTCAGTGCGGGAACTCTGGTGTCCAGAGACTTTTCTTACCTTTGCAGGAGGGGCTGAGCGGGAAGCTGAATGTTTTGTTTTGGTTTGGTTTGGTTTTTTACCTCTATTGGTTCGACGTGAGACTTGTGGGCTGGTATGGGCTTCCACACAGTACAGTCATACTAATTATGTTCAGGGCTTTCTTTTCCCCTCTGAGGATCACAGTCTCTGGTCATTTTCTCCCAAGAAGCAAAGAGGACAAAGAGGAGGAGGAGGAGGAGGAAATTGGAGGCGGGAGCTTGTGGGAGCGGAGACTCCCCTGCCCCCCCTGCTGGACACATGTGGAAGTGGCCCCTGTCATATGTGTGCTCCTGGGGGGCTTCTTTCACGTGGCACAGCGTTCTGAGGCTCTTCCGTGTTGTGGCATGAGACAGAGCCCCATTCCTGTTTGTGCTGAAGGCCGTCGTGTCATCTGAAATGACTACGTTTGCTTAAGCCATCGTCAGATGCTAGACGTTTGGGTGGTGTCTACTTTTGTGCCATTAAGGTTAATGGTGCTGGGAACATACGCTGGCCATTTCTCGGGTGGACCTGTTTTCCTTTCTTTTGTTTAGATGCCTGGTCAGTGGGATGGCTAGATCTTTGATGACCTCTCTCACTGTATAGGGTCTTGTCAAACTCTCAAAACAGCCTCCATCAGCAGAGAGCAGGAGGCCTCTCGTTTCTCTACCTCTTGCCAAAACTTGTTTTTACCTTTTCGATTCTGACCACCCTAGTGTGTGTGACTTGGTCTCTCACTGGGGTTTAAATTTATCCATCATTCTTACTATCTTGCCTCCTCCTCTACCAAATGAGCAGTTCTCCCTGCAGTCCTCCCATACCATCCACACTCCGGCACTGCTTCTCTCAAGGTGGTAGAACTTTTGAGGCTTGGAGGCGGCCTGTAGGTGGACCAGACCGTGTCTTCCTGCCCTTGTCAGCTACCCACCAGGCCTTCAGCAAGGATCTGTGGAGCATGTGCTTGGTTTTGGGAGGGGGGATGAAGGCACGCGAGGTCCTCACTTCACAGGTGCACTGGCACCAATGCCTAATTGGCCACAGGTGCTTGGAGAGCAGCAGAAACATACCATAGGCTCTGGATTCTTTGAAGAATACTTTGAAGGACAAGAATGTTGCAAAAAGACGGGGACCACAGACTTGGCATTTTTCCTTCTTTCACGTATTATTTATTGGTCATTGTTTGTGTGCGGAAAATTGTGTACGTCTGCCTAAGCCACAGGCACAGAGCCCAGCTCCCTCTGCTCTTATGTCCAGGCAGGAGGGATCTGGTATAGCTTGGCTGAGGATGTGATGGGTCCCTCCAGCTGTGTGAGCTGTCCCTACGTGGTGGCATGGCCACGTCTACGAGGATGCCATACATACAAATCGCAGAGACAAGCACAGAGGACATTTATGACCAACGGAACACACATAAGCAGCTGGCAACACCTCTGGAACTATTAAACACAAATGCCCACGTGGTGAGCTACTAATTACGCCTGCGTCTCACGTACAGACAGCCCCCTGCTGGGCCCAGTCAACTCCGTCCAGCTGCACAGCACTCTGCAATTGTGAGGACCCTAGTGTTTTCTGTGTCGGTGACATAGGTGACCCTCTCCTCCCCCAGTGTCAGATTGGTATTCAATGGGCTTCCAGCTTCCCTACAATAAACACTGACAGGAGGCAAATGTGTTCAAGGTCTCCCTCCACCTCCTGCCCTAGTTTAGGGCTGGAATGTAGAGCATGGGGGTTGCATCCCACCCCTAGGAGACTCAGTTTGGACACAGCTCATCTTCCTACCCATGCTCCTTGTATGGGTTCCGGCCAAATGCCCCCTTTGCATAGAGTGTTACTGTGACACACGGCCTCCCCTCTTCTCCCTCAGCCCCGTTGTGGGCTCGTTGTCTTTCAGGTTTTCCTTTGTCTGTTTTCTAGGTACTTGGCATACCCATTTCCATTAGGGCTCCTCAGTACAAAGTGAGTTTGTTTATTTTGTGTTTGGGGGTGTGTGTGGAGCCCTGTCTTCTCTCTTATTCTACAACTGCACTGCTAGGCTTTAGAAAATGGCACCTTGAACAAATCAGCGAAGAAAACACTCCTGGCGGTGGAGATAGACTAAAATGCAGGCCACTGTAGGGCTCGGCGGCCTCTGAGCTGCTGCCCGGCGGGGAGGTGGCAGCTAATTGTGTTTCAGGTTCCATCTGAGCCTCGGCATGTCTGCTGGGATTTGAAACAACGGCTGGCTGGTGTCCCCTGCTGTGCCTTGTCGTCCCTGCCCTGGGGTGCTGGGAGTTGGGCCGAGCCACGCCTGCGTTCTCACGGATAGCAGAGGGGCATCCAGCTTGGACAACAGACAAGGCCCCCCAAGTTTGGGGCCCTGTAAGCTTTGAGGTTAACGTCAAGAGCAGCCACAGAGCCCACTTGCCTGGGTTCAAGTATAGTCAGAGAGAGAGGGGGAGAGAGAGACAGGAAGAGGGAGAGAGAGGAAGAGGCGGAGGCCGACTTGGAGGCATCCAGGGAGAAGTACCCTAAAAGGAATAAAGACCCAGGGCAAAGCATGGAGGTGTGTCTCAGAGGTCAGTTCACTCCAAGGGCAGAGGCAGCTTCTGAAGCAGCCTAATCCACTCCATCATGCAAATAGCTCAGGATGCCCCTTTGCCCCCTCAAAGTTGAGATCAGAGGGAGGGCAGCATCTTTTGTGGCCAGAGCCTGTCCCTAGTCCTGAAAAGTGGAAGCGTGTTAGGTCAGCTGTGGCCAGAGACTTACACTCTCTCAGCAGGGGTCACAGCTCTTGGTCCCTCACACAGCTGGTGTCCGCTGTGTCCTGCCTGTCATCCTGAGACATGTGCCCACAGGGCATGGTCCCATCTCACTCCGAAAGCCAGGAACCCAGCAGGTGGCTGGCACAGTCAGTGTTCAGTGAGGCAGAACTGTGTTGGTATCCTGCCTCTTCCCTAACGAAATGGCATCAAAACATGTTTAATCATCCAACGACTATTTTCATTCGATATTTATTGACTCCTGCCACTCACTGGTGCAGCACTGGCCCAGATATGCCGTAGAGACCAAGTCCCAGTCCCGCCCCCTTGAGGCTGTCTGTCTGGTAGAGGAAACACACGCAATAAGAGAGCTGCACAGTAAACATATAATTATAAATGTGTGACGAGCCGTGAAGGAAAAGAAAACAATGTGCTGAGAGGTAATAGCAAAGCCCACTTATTTTAGACAAGGTAGTAGGAGATGTCCAAATTTTTACTGCAAGATGAGTAACAATAATAATCATCATCAATTTTGTTTGAGTGCCTAAAGGGAGCGTGGTATGCACTTTATGAATTTGGACCTTGTGGGGATTGACTTATGCTGGTGTGTTAGTCAGCTTTCTGTCACTGTCACCAAACACCTGAGGAAAACAAGGAAGATTCATCTGGGGCTCATGGTTGCCGTGGTTTTAGGCCCCATGCGGCTGGCTCCACTGTTTCTGGGCCTGTGGGGGGCGGAAATATTATGGCAGAAGCCTCTCAGTGACCAGAGACAGAAGAGAGGGACAGAAGCAGGGACTAGGGACCAAATTTACCCTTCAAAGGCCCATCCCCAGTGAGCTACTTCCCACAACCTCCTAGCCTTCCCTCCGCCTTGCAGTACCATCCGCCAAAGATCAAGCTTTTCACACTCAGGCCTTTGGGGGACATCTAAGGTCCCAACTTTAACAGCTGGCAGCAGCTTCGTGAGTAAGCGCTGTGGTCATCTCTGCTTTGCAGTGTTGGGCCACACCAGCATCCCTCAGGCCCGTACTGAAACCAAGACACTAGTGGGGGACACAGAGAACAGCCATACTCCCGAGCCACTTTGGATCGGTGTGGAGACTACGGCCTCTGCACTCATTTCCCTTTGGTTGGGGACAGTGAAACGTGTCAGCAAGCATGTGGGAATGGCTCAAATCTCAGAGCCAGAAGGCCCGCCTTGACCACCAACAGAGACCCTGTCCCGGAGCTGGTGTGTGCGGCTCCATGCCCCGCACACACCGGCACGCCCAGGGTTGGTGGGACACAGGTACAGGGTACACTTGACAGCCAAGATCAGACAAAAGCTGCAGCCTGGGAGGCAGCTTCTGCTGACATCTGGAACCCACTATCTGCTTCTCTCAGCGGAGAAGTATGCTGGGCTTGGGTGTCTGCTTTTTGGATGCTTTCCTCTCCCCTAGCTCCGCACTCAGAGGATTAAACAGATTGGAGGAGGCAGGCTAATAGCATCTTGGTGACAGCCCAATTTTCTTCCCTCTTGGAAGGGCCCTCATAGCTTTCATCCCCAGCTCCCTCTTCCCCAGAGCACTGCTCTAAGCCTCTTCGCTGCCCTCCGAGGCCACTTGCTTCGCGGCAGGCCTGATGCCACCATCTTCCCCAGCCAATCCGGGCCACATGCTCAGGACAGTGCCCTGACCAGGGGAGGCTTTCCAAGAAAAGACACATAGGGATGAGGCCAGAGGCAGACCAGGGAAACGCAGGCATGGGAACGCGCTGATGTCCGACTCCATCCGGCCCTGCCCAGGAAAGCCGGCTGGCAGCTTCAGTGGAGCCTAGGGAGCTAGAATTTAACTTCTGGTTTTGCCTGGTCTCCTGTGGTTCCCTATTTCTTGATTTCTTTTCCCCATTCTGAGCTGAAGATCAGTGGAACATCTTGGAGCAAGAGCTGGGAGAGTCTGGTTGGGAGTTGCTGGTGGGGTCAGGGTTAGGGTTTGGGTTAGAATGGAGTTAGGTTGGACTGAGTTGGGGTCAGAGTTGGGTTGGGTTCAGGAATGTGAGGGTTGAATTTAAAAGTACAGTTGTGTTGAATTATGGTTAGAGTTAGAGTTAAGCTACCAGCTGGGTTGGGACCAAGGTTGATGTTAGTTCCAAGTTCAGATTGCATTGAGTCTGAGAAGTGTCAGAAGCAAAATGTCTGTTTCTGCCTTTCCCTTTCCTCTCTCTGTGAGCTTCCTAGGAATGGAATGGAAGTTTCCATATTGGACATGACCCAGTCACTGAGGGATGTTCAGACATGAGATGGACTTTTTCACCAACGAAGTCACCTCCTCTCTGGGCCACCCTGACCCTGTTCCTCATCACTGCACCGTCTTGTCCCGTGCCTCACTCCCACCTGCCCCTCACAATTCAGCTGCTGTCCATGTCCTCTCTTCCAGGAGCTCTCCACTGACCTCTGAACCAACTTCCCCCATTATAGGAGGTGCTTGCTGAGCAGGACATTGTCTTAGAGCAATGGGCACCTCTTCAAAGCATCATGCTGCCTCCCATGGCAGGGTGTCCAGTTACAGGAAGTGTTGTGAGAGCAGGATGTCACCAAGCACCCAGAGCCATGTCTCACTCTTGGCAGGTGCTTAATAAGCATTTTAAATAAATCAGTAAATAAACGAGTGCATTCACTTTTTCTCAGCACAAACAGAATGTTTTAGATTCCTCCCTCAAAAATCAGTGTCCCCTCTAGGGGTTCCGTGCTGAAAGATATGTCCACTTGAATTCTGGCCCTATTTGGAATAAGGATCTGGCCAGTGTAACTAAGGTAAGAAGCTGGAGAGGAGGTCATCTGGATTGGGGAGAGCCCTAAGTCCGATGATACGTCCCTAAGAATCAAACAGGAGGAGCAGGCTGTGTGGAGGTAGAGGCAGAGATTGAAGGAATGTGGCATCAGCCAAGGACTTTTGGCAGCTACTGGAAGGTGAGGAAGAGCTGAGAAGGACAAACCCTTCCCCACGGCCTTTCGAAGTGAGCATGGCCTCGGAAGCACCTTCATGTGGAGCTTCTAGCCTCCAGCAGTGTGAGAGAGTAGCTGTCTATGGTTTGAAGTTGTCTGCTTTTGTGGCAATTTATTATGGAACCTAGGAAGTCAGTGAAATCCCTCCATAGGATCTAGTCCTCCCACCCCAGGAGTTCCATCAGTCCACCACAGACCCCTCGCCCTTGCCTGGTAGTAATCTGTTCACATGAAATCCAGTCGGATGGCTTTGGGCTGCCCCCCACCTCACATTCTACTAGAGCGACTAGAAAGTCAAGCTGCCTGGCCTGGAATTGGCCTCCATTACCGACCCTCCTCCAAAGGGCTGTTGCAGGGCTGGAGGCATAACCCAGTGGTAGAGCACTTGCCCAGCATGTACAGGGGCCTGGATTCCGTCCCCAGCATCACAAAACAAAACAGAACCCTGCTGCTATGTTTCCTTCCTGAAACCCGGAGCTAGCTGTGCCTCCCCTTCTGCCCCTGGCCTCTCAGCTCAGTTGCTTCCTGGCTGCATTGTGTGAGATCCGCCGATTTGCCGGCTGTCTCTGCCCTGGACCCTGGGTCTGTGGACAGGAGGGTTAAGCATCACAGACTGGGCACCCTGAGGTGCTTATCGAATGCAGTGCTCAGTGAATGATTCTGACCACAGGGGCCCCGACTAGCAGAGCGCTGGGCCTTGTTGTCTGCCTTTCACACGGAGATTAATCCCCAGAAGCTGTGTTAATGGTCTCCACAGCTTACAGACAGGAGACCACACGGGGTTGCCAAGCGACCTGTCTACCTCGGCAGGGGCTGGATGTGATGAGTGTGATGGGGCTGGGGTGGGGGACCCCAGATCCAAAGCCCACGTTCTTAACCAGGAAGGGAGGGCAGAGGGCTGGGAGAGGAAGGAAAAAAAGAGGAAAGAAGAGCAGGCAGGGAGGGGGAAAGGCCAATGCAGAAGAGCCTGCCCACGGCCAGCGGGAAGGGGAGCATGTGCCCTGTGGCTTGGCCTCCCGTGCCCCCTTCCTGCCCCCCCCCCCGCTCCCCAAGTGTGTCTGTCAAGCTGGAGCCTCATCAGTGTGCAGAGGGTGTCCGAGCGGAGCCGAGTGAGTCACCAGCTGAGCTGCAGACTGTGGGGGCCGCGTCAGGCGCTGGGCACAGAGTCCCCGCTGGGCTCTCGCACTCAGCCAGCCCGCGCCAGCCTGCGCCCACGCCTGTGCCTGGGGCCGGTGCCTCTGAGACGCCGCTCCGAGCGGGAGGGGGAGCGACTGGCGCAGGAGGCTGTAGATGCTTTCTGGCCAGAAACTGAGATCAGAGGCACCAGAGGGCCAGGGCGCTTGGGGTCTCCTCCCAGGAGCCCTGTGGGGTAGGGTCAGCAGGAACGCATGTCTGCAGAGGAGCCATTCACACCCCACCGGCTCAACCCTTCCTCCACAGCAGGTTGCTCTGGAAGTGTCACCAGAAAAATGCCCCTCAGCGCTGAGGGTCTCAGGAAGCTGAGGGTCCCTGCGAAGGGTAGATGAATGATAAGAGACTAGATGGAGGACGCCCTGCTTGGTGCGCCTCCATAATTGTTGGGACTGCTTTAAATAATCACCCACATCTTGTCTGAGGCCCGGAACGCACACTGGGCTGCACTGTCACTGCCATGTCTCTGTGTCTAGTGCAGGGCTTGGGAGATGTGTGCTAGATGAAGCCAGATGCACAAGAAAGCAGAGAAGCAGATGGGATGCTGAGAAGAGAAGTGGCCAGAGAGCTGCTCCAGGGAAGGTGTTCGAAGCACAGCAAGTGGCCAGTGCAAAGGCCCTGGGGTGCAATGTGCTGGGTGTACCTGGGAAAGCCAAGGGGCTAGAGAGGAGAGGCAGGAGGGAAGGGACGGCACAAAGATGGGATTGATGGGCTTGAGGCTATGAGAAGAAGGCTGGATTCCATTCTGGGGCAATAGGAAGGCAGGGGTAGGTTCTTAGCAGGGGAGTGAGATGTCTCATCTCCACCATCAGGGGCCTCCAAGAGACAGAGAGCAGCAGAACGCCTGCCCTTTGGAAAATGGACTCACATTTTCTTGAAGACATAGCAACATAATGACTCTTTACTGTAGGTAAACATTGGTTGTCACTTAGCAGGGAACAGGGTGCCCAGTGACATAGGAGATGTAGGGAGATGTAGGTCTGGACGACATGCAGCTAGCTCAGAAATTGTCCAGACCTAGGTCATGAGCTGCAGGGGTGAGGGGAGAATGTCCAGAGACAGACCTGGCTTCCAGGCAGTGTCACCTCCTTGCGCTCATCGCCTGCACCTGGGCCTGGCCTCTCTAGCCTCTGCTCAGTCCCACACTTCTCCTGGGACCTCCGCACCCTTCCCACATGCTCTGCAGATGTCTCTCTATACCTGCCTATGTCTCTGGTCACCTGGTGGTTGTAACCGATGAGACTTGAGGTCCTGCAGCCCTCGCAGATCTTGAGCTTCATGAGGGCAGACCCATGTTTGTGCTGTATTTTTGCTCTGTGTGCCTGCCTGGTGCTGGGCCCCTTGCCTGGTGCAACTTGCACTGGCAATAAATTGCTGCCAAGGGGGAAAAGAAGAGCAAAGCGAGGCAGGTACAGGGTAGGGCCTTGTTTTCCTCTCTTCCCACCCAGAGTCAGAGTGAGCTCTACAGGGTGGAGGCCCTTGCCCTCGGATGCCAACCCTGCAGAAAGACTTTACATCTGATACCTCCCCCTGATCCCACCCAGACAGCAAGAGACCAACCAGGTAGATTTCAAGGAGCCTCTCCCAGAGGTGTCCAAGCCCTAAGCCAAAAAGCTTAAGCCAAAACGTGGGCTCACTCCACAAACCATATCCCAACACTGACGTGTGTGTGTAACAGTAAAATCAGCTGTGTCCTCAGTGAGCTTGACTTTGGGGAACTGGAGGATTGTGGCACCTTTCTAACCTTTTGCAGATTGGTTTGTTCCCACTGATAGCAGAGAAAGAAATCACGCTATTAGTGGCAGGAAATTCAGTAGGTTTGGGCTGTACATGTTTCTGATCGTGAATGCTGTACTGGGAAAATATTGCACGTAGCTCTGCAGTGCTCTGTGTGGAAGCCACAGGTTGACTCGGGCCTTCTTACTTCTTGGCTTGGCCTTGCACTTGACTGAGAACTGGCCCAATTTTCTCCTCTGCAGCCACCCAGCATAGCGGATGGGTGTGGGGCCAGCGGAAGTACAGAGGAGGGAAGCCTGGTTGTGGTGGCAGGAGCCAAGATGGTGCTGGGTAAAGGGGGCATTGGAGTGGAGCCAGGACAATGAAATGGGCCAAGTGCCCATGGTGGTAGAACCATCGTGGGGGAGCAAAGTATTTACAGAGAACACAAAAAAGTGAAGAGGGTAAGCAGATGGAGATCTGAGTTCCCATCATGGGTTCACCGAGCCCCTTGCACGTTCAGATCATGTCTCCTGACCTACTAAAGAAGGACCTACCTTGCAAGTGAATGGCAGGTGACATTGCTGAGCACCTGGCCCTCTGCCCGGCGCATACTCTGTGGTTGGCAATATGTTTATGACCCTGGAGCAGACAGAGCTGTGTGAGCTCTGGGTTGCGTGTGCAAAGCTATCTGGAAAGCTGACCCTGGACCCCACCCTGCTGAGCACTGTTCTACACTTGCACACGCTCAGGGGAAGCAGTTCATGGGAAGTATTCTCCATTGTGATACCCATGTGGCTGGAGAAGGAGCAGGTGCCTAAATGGGACAGTTGCTGTTGTCCTGCTGGGTACTGTGGCCCTGGAGCCTTGCTCTTTCCCACCATGTTTTCTGCCACCCCGTTGAAGGGTTTCAAGAGCTAGGCTGTGGGGTTTGGACTCCACCGTGGCGGGAGGGGAAGAGACAGTAGTAGCCCCTGAAGCCTCCATGCTGGTTAAGGCCCAGTCTCTCTGGTGATGGCAGTGGAACCAGGGACCTCAGGGATCGTGGAGTGGCCGCAGTTATTCCTGTTTCTGAGAACTTCTGTCACAACAGCACCTCGCTGGGGAGCATCCAGTGTGGAGTCTCCAGAAGGCTCTCTTCCTCTCCTTCTAGCTTCCTGTCTTGACAGCGTCGTGCGCCAGGGAGTCTCATGAGATATTGTTTCCCTCCAACAACTCAAATGACTGGTGACATATTTGGTGACATATTCTCCATAAGACCTATCCCCCCAAGAGCCTGTCTTCAAATCACTGCCAGGGCCTTCAACGCCCAGGCTGTCTTCCTGGGGGACCATCAACAGATGGAACTTATTTCTAATTTAACAGAACAACAGATTCCTTCACCCCTCCTCTCCTGTCTCTCCTAACAATCCTGTAAACACAGAACTGTTGATACCTCTGAGGCTTTGTTACATTTGTACTGCTTGAACATTCTCGCCGACCTTCTTGGCCTAGCCCCTGAGGCCAAAGCAGCACCACAGCCCTCCTCATGCTTCTAGGCAAGCGGATTCCCTCTACTCCATCTTGTGCACCTCCGCTTGCTCCGCACTGGGGAGAGTTATGGGAAGGAGGGCTGTGGCCTGAATCACTGGTGAGGATAGACCAAAATTCGGAGAGGATTCATTCAATAGAATCAGCCATCCAGGGCAAGGTTGGCGCCTCCCTGGAGGTGGAGGGCAGTGTCTCCTGATGCCAACATGGTGCTAAAGCTGACGTGGCTACCTGCAGTCTTGCTATGGGCCCTGTACCTTCTAAGCCCCAGCATGCACTGTTTGAGTTCATCCTCACTACAAAGCCCATTTTTCAAGCTAGGAAACTGAGCCTGTGAGAGGCTGAATAACTCACCCGACGTGTAATCACGTGGGCAGGACTTGGCCCCACTTCTGACCCAAACCCTGGTTCCTAACTCTGTGACAGCGCTCCCAGCACGATCCGCGGTGGCCACTCAAGACTGTCACAGCTGTGAGGGAGGGGCTGGCGTCACTTACTTCTTGGATGATTTAAGTTGCGGTTTTGCAGGTGTTCGTTTACTCACAAGGGATTTGGGTTAGTTAGGTTTGGGGCAAGAGGGAAGAAAAAGAAGGAGCAGCAGGAGGAGAGAAAAATGGGGGGGCAATAGGAGCCACTGTGCCAAATTCAGCCCCACGTCAGTGCGCTTCTGCCTAGGCCTCTGCCAGCTCCAGGCGCCCCCTCCCCAGCTGCAGCATCACCAGCTGGCCCCTGCAGATGACAGCCCTGCAATCCGTCATCGGCTACCTGCTTGCACCGCTAGGAGCAGCCAAAGCCACCGGTAGCACCACCGGACTGGGAGGAATCTGCGTCCTGTCCCGCAGCAACCCAGGGAGGGCCCTGGGCTGCAGGTTGTTTGCCTTTTGGAAATGTCGTCTGACCCAGGTCTAGAGATACAGCATCACACCATCCAGGGCTGGAGTTTCTAAACAGTCAGATAACCTTGTTCACAGAGACGCAGCCCGAACACCACTTATAGAGAGTGACACAATTTAATGAGATAAAGCCTTGGGCATCCATGAACCAATTTATGGTACGTGCTGTGATGAAATGGCTGGTTTCTTAATAGATACCCAAATGGAACGCAACCCAGAGGCCAGAGAGCTTCAAAGAGACTTCTCAGCTTTAGCCTCTTGAAATTTCAGGCAAAATCCAAACACCTGTCAGTCTTATCGCTCCATTAAAAATGATGTGTTTTTGTAATATTACATGGGACCCATTTGCCAAGGTAGAGATAGCTCAGCTGCTTTGAGGGCTCAAAGCCAGTGTCTCTGGCCTCTATTTCCATAATGCAAACATCAAATTCCAGTTCCACTTTCTGTAAGGGGGATGTCAGATGAATGGCTTGTCCTGGAGAAGCTAAAGCAGCTGTAAGCGAAAGAAATATTAAGCTTCCACAGGTTCCTCCTTTTCTTGAAGTAGCTGGTTTCCTAAAGTAAAGGGGTATACAAAAGCAAGTGGGCAACTCAGTGTCAGATCCAGTCCTTTGAAAAGAGGTTCCCTCCCAACTCCAGCCGTGGGACAATGACATCCTCACACAGCAGCCTCATAGGCCCCTTTGAAAGGGCACGATTACCCTCCTCGTGTCGGTCTCCTACACTTGACTTGGGCAAATGGCATCTTCTTCTGAGTTCCTAAAACATTTATCATCCCTGCGATCCACCGGGCAATTAATCATGCACTGCCTTGAGTATCTCTTCTACTGCTGTATTGAACAGTTGTTTAACCCTTATCAGTGGTGAGCTTCTCAATATCTTGTCTTTCCAACTCAGCATGAACATCCGGAGGGCTGCCAAATGTCCACCCATCTCTGTCTCCCGTGTGCATTTCCTGAATGAGCCTGGTGTGATCCCCACAGGGGGCAGGCTGCGTTGCCCTGCCTGGAATAGCGTTTGCATTCAGGGTGCTTAGCGCAGGGAAGGGAACCTTGTTACTGACCGAGACGGGGCTATTGGTACCGACACCGGTATCAGTGTTAGTGTTGTTTGATTTATCACACAGCCACTGCGTGTCCAGGCATTACACAGCAGCCCCGCAGGCCCCTGAGAGTGGCCTCTGTGGCTCTCCCTGAAGCCTGGGGAATCTGGTGGGAATTTCTAGGCTCCGGGGCCTTCCAAGGGGTGCATTTATTGCCTCTGCTGTCTTTCCTTAAAAGCCCTTGGTCAGGTGTCAAGGATACTTCAATCTGGGTTAAGGGCCTCATTTTGATCTCGAGAGCAGTGTGTGGGTTTTGAAGAACAGGTGGGTCGAAATCCCTATCACCCTCCCCAGAGAAGGAAGGAAGGGGCCAGAGGGAGAGAGACTCTAAGTGGAGTTTCCCAGCCTTGGGGGACTCAAACAGGCCCAAATCCACTGGCTCAGAAAGCATGGCTCACGTACCAGCAATGCGTCTTGCCGGCCCAAGGCTGGGATGAAAAGCTTTGAAGGTGGGTTGGTGTCCAGGGGGCACTGAGATGTTTATATCATTCGTGCTGGGGTCATTTCACATGAGAGACTTATCACCAGACTGTCAGATCTAATTCTGCCTATGCCAGCTTTCTCCCCTCTTTTTCGAAGCTCCTGTGTTTCCTGTATGGAGGGTGTTGGCGTACAAGGGAAGCCCGGTTTGGAGGTGTCACGGTCATCCAGACGATGGTGGCATGGGTCAGGGAAGAGTGGAGGATGGGGAGAGAGCCTTCTTTCTGGACTTTTCCAACCCAGGTTCTGCCTCCTTCCACATCCTTATCCCTCAAACCCTCTCACCCTCTCTGCATCTTATTGTTTGCTCAAGGGGGAGTCTGTAAGGGCAAAGCTTTGGCTTAACTGTCTCTGCTCACTGAACACCAGGAAGGAGGAAGCCGGGTGGATCGCTGTATCCCCTTCAGGGTTCAGGTCCTCACAGAAATTCCATCTGCGGTCTCTTTAGAGCAAGCCAGATGCTGGAATTAAGGGGAAAGGCTTATCTCCTAGGCTGCATATCATTGCATTCAAATCTGAGCATTTTAAACCATGTCTCACTCCTGCCTGAGGTTTACGAGTCTCGTGGGGTCTGTTCCACAGCCCACTTCCCAGCAAAAGCCTAATTCGAGGGCAGCTGAGACCAGCCTCAGACCCCAGAAGGAAAGAGACCTACATGTCCCCAAGGATTAGTGGCCCAGCTACAATGGATATTCTGTCAGCCTGTAGTGAACATTACAGGATAAAGACACTTTCTGGCCCTGGTGAGCCTTTTAGGAAACAAAACAAATTTTAAAAATACGTATACACAGCAAAATAAAGAAATAAAAGCCAAAGGGTGTGTTGGGCAGGGAGAGAGAGAATGATGAGGAAATCCAAAGCGATCTTAACTCCATCTGTCTCCCTTCCCCTGAAGAGACCGACGTCTGGTCCCTCTGCAGTGACCTGGAGACTCAAGGTCATGGAGGAGCCCTGTACCAAGCAGGGAGATTTCACATCCAGCCTGAACCTCAGATAATGACCCAGTTTGGAAATAAGTCCTTTGCAGATGTGATCAATTAAAGTTCTTCTAGTCATTTGTAGGGTCCCTAAATCTAATAACTAGGGTCCTTATGAGAAGTGAGGGAGATTTGAGACACATAGGAAGAGGATCACATGGCACAGGGTGCTGCAGTCAGAGACCAAGGACACCAGATGCCATCACAAATGGAATAGGCAGGGAAATTCTTCCCTGAGCTTCTGGAGGAGCATAGCCACTCCTTGACTTCAGATCTGTGGCCTCCAGAGCTGGCCTGTGCCATGTGCATGTTATATATGATTCTGTGTCAAGACTCTGGTCAATTGTTTTCCGTCAGTCAATGGAGAGGCCACACCAGTCCTTGCCTCTGCTGCTCACCTGTGGAAGCTGAATCCCCAGGATACAGGTGGGAGCTGCAAAAGCCAACTTCGGCAAAGACTGGTGCAGGGGGACATGGGTCACTCTGTGGTTTTCCATAGGGGAAGAGTTAAAAGCAACTTAATGAGAAGATGTCCATGACATGCTTAATGCAATTTGTTACTCTATGAAGACAGTTTGCAAAGGTCTCTGGGGCATCTCTGTCTTGTCATCAGCACCTTCCAGGAAGCCACAGAACCTCATCCCCTGGAGCTGCCATGGTGGGCAGGCCAGCTAAGATCCTAGTAGGAAACATGAGCATAAAGGAAATAGATGAGGTAGAGAATAGACTTACGGGAAGACCTTGAAAGGGGTGAGGCTAGAGACCCTCCAAGGAGGAGCCATTCAATCTGAGACCAGAAGAACAAAGAATGTTTCAGGCAGAGGAAACAGCAGATGCCAGGATGCTGAGATGGCAGAGGACTTGGCCAGGTCCTGCAATGTGCTCAAGGTAACTGTGGCCGGACAGCAGGAAGGTCTTAAAGACCCCAGCGAGGAACAGGGCTTCATGCTTGTCATCTGGTCAAGGACAAATACCCCAGGAGAGGTGAGATGGCTAGCACTGCATATCACCCCCTCTGGGAAGCCTTTCAGGTTGTCTATGCAGAGCTGAGCAGCAACACTGCAGAGCCTGGGCTTCCTGCTATGGCCTCATTCGGCCATTGTCACCTGTGGCTTTGCTCTGAAGACGCTTTGTATTGTGAGGGACAGTATCACCCCAGAAGTCTCTAATTCCCCCACCCATACTCAGAATAGGGTAACACGTGAGTGACTGGTCCATGATGTCCGTTCCAGGTCACCAAGATTGATGTGACACATCTGGCTCCTTGAATGGTGAGTCTGTATTTCCCGGAGCTATGTACTGAAAGACCTTCCCACAGAAGAGGAACTCGTATCTCTATGTCAAACAGAATTCTGAAGCTCCACTTGTGGTGATGGATTAGTCATGTCTACTAGGAGCATGGGCAGGTCAAGAGAGCTATGTATTTGCCATCCCTCCTGGCCGAAAGCCTCCTCCCAAACCCCATGCAGTTTCTAGGTCTTAAGCCAGTGGCATCTATATGCTAGATGTTTGAGAATATTTGTTATTCAATTGGTAGTTTATTCTGCAGTTATTTTATCGCCTAACGGTCACAAGCTATGTGGGGTAAGAGAATGGGGTGGGCAGAAGAATCTGGCTGCCAGACAGGAGATGAGAGATGATGCCACACAGAAGCCAGCCGTCTGCCAATCTTAGCACAAGAAGCTGCTCTTCCCTTGCCTGGTGGTGGTTCCAGATGCAGCAGGTGTCACGACCCTTGTCTAGGAAGATACTTTTCTTCTTTCACTTTTCACCTTTAGGTCTCTAAGCTCATAAATGCGATGAAGGAGGCTTTGCTTGCCTCCTCCAAGACAGGCCTTGGGAACTGGAAGACTCAATCTGGTGTTCACAAAAGTGCTGAGAAGGTAGCTCAAGTTCCACATAACAAACACTCTTAAGAAAGCCTGTCTGGCACGGGGAAGGCCCTCTTTAGTGGTACCTTGTTAGAGGATATAGAGCTTAAATTCTCTCCTGAAGAAAGGAAAAATCTCATATAAACCCACACCACAAAGGCATCCCATGTCGGTGTGATTTATGGGCCTGTACATCAGTCAGTGTTTTCTCTCGTTACTCCGTGATCTTTCTTCCTCTGACCAAGACATGCACAGCATGGTTGCTGCATATGTTTTTCTACTTTTTCCAGAGCCAAGAGGCAGGGGAAAAAACGAAAAATGAAAGTGTAAGGAAAGTAAAGGTCAGGCCGTACCCACCACAGTTTGGGTGGTCGTACATGAGTGCTTTCTTGCAAGCCAAGTACCTCACGCCCGAGAGGTTGGAAATGTTCAGGTTCTTGTCTCTCCCCAAGTTTGTGACTCTCACAAACACCCTCTCACCCCAGGGGGCATGGAGGGCCAGCCACAGAGGTTTCTCTGCCTCCCACTTGCCTTTCTGAGTGATCAGGGGAGGCCTCAGGGGTGACCCCATGCCTGGCCCCAGATGGGAGGACTGCCTTGAGGCCACTGTTCTGTGGCAAAGTCCCCCTGGGCCAGGGTGCTCGTGATGGGCACTGCTCTCCAGCATGACTGTGCTCGAGTCCTGAGACACCAACAGCCCATCTGCAGGGCCACCAGATCCGGAACCTCACAACTAGGAAGAGGGTGCTGCAGTTACCTAGTAGGCAATGGTCAGGAATGCAGATGAATACTCTACAGTGAGTGACCAGACCAGTCCAAGAGCCATTTGTACTGAGGGTGGGCAGCTCTGGGCCACAGAGCTCACTCCCCTGCCTTCCTCAATGCTCCTTCTGTCCCCCAGGACCTGCCCACGTGTCATGTGTCAGGGGTGGGTGTGACCAACAAATCAGGGAATCGAGTGGGGAGAAGACTTTCTCCAAGGCTGTTCCCTCCTCCCTCCTTCCTCACTCACTCTTCTTATTCCGTCCTTCGATGGGTGGCCTGATACACCTTTAACAATAAAAGCCCGAGTAGAGAGCCAACCTCCAACATTCTCACAATCTTTTCCACCAGAGGAAGGAAAATAAAGCCAACTGGAGGGCCACTGTTGAGAGACCAAAAATTATCTAGAAGGAGGAAGGGCGGGAGCGCAGGAGGGAGGGAAACACAGGTCTCCTTGGTAAGTCTGTGTGCATGTCACACGGAGGTGCTCTGTAGCGGTTTCAGGAGAGGAGATTTGCAGCCCCACCATCCCAAGCAGTGGCGAGTGCAGGCAGCCGCAGGGATGTGGGAAGGAGACCACCCAGTCAGTGGGAGCCTGCCAGCCCGACTGGGAAAGGAGAGGCCACCCCAGAAGCTTCTCCAGCGCTGCAGCTCAGAGGGCCAGAGTTACTGCTTTGAAAGGCTCTGAGCATCTCAGAAGTAGAGATGGAGCCCTGCAGTGCCCTAGTGCATCATTCTAGGAGCTGGCAATAGCCTGAGTCTGCACCGTCACCGCGGTCCTTCTGGTGAGCGGGCTCACTGCGGTCCAACCTCACCGCCTCTCTCATCTTCCCTAGAGTGCACTTTTACTCTTCCTCTGGGTGGTTCCGTGACTTAACTCACGATCTCTGCTCCAATCTCACCTCCTCCTAGAGGCTTTCCCTGACCATCTTCCTGTGTGTCTTCTGTCTGCTATGAAGCACAGACCTTGTGTTTTGCAGCCCATGGTGTCACCGGCAGCCAGCTCTCTGCCTGGCACCTAGTATTTCCTCTGCCAATATCTCATTGCTTGGCCGGAGCTTATGTTCTTAGGCGTTCTGACCTAAAATCCTTATGGGTGATATCTGTGGGTTCTCCCAATCAGTGACAGGATTTAGGGGCAAGGATGTAGGACCTGGAGCCAGCCAGACCTGAATCTCATCTTAATTCTGCTTCTCTGTGATCACAGATACATCATGGGAGCTGTAAAATTGCTTCTTTGTCTGCAGGATGGAAGAGCAAAGGGAGCCAATGAAACGATGGCTTCCAAGCACTGAGCTCTCCTGTGATCCTGAAAACGTACCCTGTGTTTAGGAATCTGAGTAAAAGGACAAATTTCCTAATACAGGGTGCTTTTTCAGCACAAGACAAGATCCTGGGGATGTTCTTCCCCATAGGTCCTTTGGAGGGCTGTTGTCTTAAAACACCATAGAATTGTGAAAAAGCTGCTCCTGCACCAGGACAATGCTCAGCTATAAGCGTTGCATCGAGAGCCTCCACGGCAGCTTCATATGGCCTTGGACTTGGGGGCTCCTGCTGCCACCCACCTGATGATGAAGCCGGCCTGCTGGGCCTTCTGTGTGGATCCTTCACCATTAACATACAGCAGCTCTACTGACAGGGACTCGGGGCGCTGGGCTAAGCAGAGGAGAAGGACCCCAGCCGGCCTGGCCTCCAAGGAAGGGACCCTGCCCTGGTATCTGTCCTGCAGGTCACGCTGGCCATCAGCAGTCCAGCCCCAACTCCACAGAAGCACCTGTTGATGTTCCATGTGGGCTGCAGGAGGCATGGGGCTCTCTCCTGTCACCCCATACCTGTCAGAGCTGGGCCGCTGGCCAAGGTGAGCCCCTCTGAGTGGAGCAGCCCCTCATTCACATGGAGCAGCACCCAGGCCAGCAGCCTCGTTTTCAGTGCATTTAGGACCAAGCACTTTGGCAGCAGTGCCAGCTGCCTGCTGTGGCCCCGTGTACTACCCAGGTACCCTGGGTACCCTAGGGTGTCATATAGGCCAGTCACACCCAGGCCTGGAGCTCTTGCCTGTGCCCCCAATGCATGGTGGGGTCCCTGCTTTATCCCCACCAGGAAGACTGCCTTTATCTCTCAGGAAGCTCATTCATTTATTTACTATTCATTTATTCTTTCATTCACTCAACAAATATTTACAAAGCTTTCACTCTGGGTGAGGAGAGCACAGAAATGAGTTAAGTACACATGGTCTCCAGCCCTATGTGGTTCCGAGAGAGAGAGATAAGAATATCTGTGTTTGTGGTTCGTGCGGCTTGCTGTTCTGTTTTCATGCCAGGGCGTTCTGGTTACAACACTCCAGTTCTCGCTGGGATAATGCTCTCCACTTCCCTGGCCAGTATGAGAGGGTGCTGACCTGACTGTAGCTCTCTTAGTAGCAGATGCACTTGGCTGGGGCAGGTAGAGGCTCTCTTGTCCCAGTACAAGCACTAGAATGGTCCAGGGTATGGGCAGGTGACCCAGTTCTCCTTACACTTAGATATGAAACCTTTACTAGGATGATCCCTGAGTCCCAAAAGAGGGGACACTGCCAATGCAACTTGGCAAAGAATCCATTTTTTCTTCCTGACCCAGAAAGGTTTCCTGAAGGTGGAGCTTCATGTCTTAAAATGATGGGAGAAAAAGCCAGCCATGGTGGCTCACATCTATAATTCCAGTTGTATACTGGGGGCTTAGATCCTTCACAGCATATATGTGGTTCTTACCAACCTGCCTATCCCACTCCCTGCACCCCATGCTTCTGAACTAGAGCCACGCCTAAGAGATTTAACTCCCAAGTGAGAAATGATACCAACTGTCCAGAGAACCAACATGGCAGAACTTGGTCTTTGTAGGGGACATGGCGAGGAAACTAGTTCTTCCTGGAGATCTGTACTGGGCTGCTCAGAGGGTCAAATACCTGGCTTTAGGGTTGAAATTCTCCATGGCTGAACAGCTTCCCTTCTCTGGGCAACATGATCTTGAGGCATCTGCCCAGTAGATTCATTATTTTTAAATTAATTAGATAGAAACGCTAAGGCTGCAAGGCTTAGATCAGGAGCCAAAGTGCGTGGGACTTCCCCGTTGGGGTCCCTTGGGGAGATGACTGCTCCACCCTGTGTGGACAGGCGCCCCCTCTGCTGGGTTCCAGAGCCCCCATCCAGAAGTGGCCATTCGCGTGACCTCAGGGCAGCTCGCCAACGCTAGCTCCACCCTCCTTTCCTTCACTTCCAGGCGGCACAGCATAGCAAATTGTGTCAAATAAAGACGGAAGTGCTTGATGTTGCTAATGGTATCCTAAGGAAATGAAGTGTAAAACCGCGCGTGTTGTTTAGCTTCACATGAGGCTTTTATCTGAGGCCCTGGAAAGACCCCCTTAGTGGGAGGATGTCTGGCTTCCTTCGAAAGATGGGAGTCTGGGGAGGCCAGAGGGAACTGAGCCCTCAGAGCATAGAGGAGGGCAAGAAGGGTCTGTCCCTGAGTCAAGCCAAGGACAAGACCAAGACATGAAATCTCTCCCACCTCTCAGAGGCTGAAAAAGACACAGACATACAGAGGCGCAGAGAGAGAGACAGCACAGGTCCATGTGTTATCTCCATTTTTGAAAAGAAATACTACGTGTGGGCTTCCATTTGGCCAGCTTTGAAAGATGCCGTAACTCCAGGATGCTCTGAGGATAGAACCCCAACTCCCCACTTGGGCTTCCCAGCCCAACAGGGTTAGAGCCGTCCTTAGGCTCCCGCCTCACTCGGCAGCTCCCACCTTTGGTCCCCTTCAGCCTGCCTGGCTCCTTCTGTTTGTTCTTCAAAGATCCGGGCTCCTGCCGCAGAGCAGTCCTGCTCTCACCTGCCTTCTGCCGAGTCTTTGTGCCTGGCTGTGGTCCTTTCCCCCTCTCCTCTTACTTGTTCCGAGTGCCCTCCTGAAGCCATCCTGATCTAAGCAGGGCACACTTTTGTTTCCTCCTGGCACTTATCATCTCAGCTTAGTTGTTGCTTGTTTTCTGGTTCTTCTCAGAATGCGAAGGGTGGTCAGTAAAGTGCCACGCTGATTCCATTCATCATTGTACCGCTTGGAGTCAGAAGCAGCACCTGGCACATGTGGGCGTATCTGCCCGAAGAACAGAAATTGGAGTTATGTACCTATAAACATGTTGGGGGACACAGTGTGGAAGATTGGGTGACATGTGTGCTGGAGCTGGTAAGAGCACCTCCTTAGGGGTGCGCCTGGAGGCTGCTGCTGGGGATCTGGGGACCACAGCACAGGCCATCAACAGCGAAGGTGGCTAGAAAGTGGGTGGGCAGGAGCAAGCTGGATCCACACACAGGAGCTAAAACCCCAGGACAACGACTTGGACCCTGTGCTGTCGATGTTGGCCTGGACACAGTGACAGAGGCACCTCATAGGAGCTGAGCTTTTTACCACACAGCTAAGCACACACACCTGGCCAAGGCACGAAATGCAGAGGAGGATATGAGGGAAAGCTCCAGGTGTGGCTGCAAGCTGCTCCCCGCCAGTGAAGGCTGTCAGCAGCTCTGCAGCCATGCGTGTCAGCTACAAAACGTGGCTGCCACATCCCTTGTCTTCTGCATCTTGCATGAACCTCCCTCGTCGCTCATCTGAGCTGTAAACATACAAGACAGAGAATTCCAGCGTGTGCAATGGAGCTGGCTGAATGACTCTCACGTCGGCAGAACTCCCGAGAGATACATTGCAGGTGTGGCTGTGGGCTCCCGCGGGATCCCCGAGGCTGCACATCCACCTGTCACCCCCTCCCCAACTCAGGGATCTTAGCACTTGTTAAGATTCCAGCTTCACACAGCACCTCCTTTTGAAGTAATTTCACACCAACTTTGAGTCCCAACATCCTCCTTTCTTCTCAATTTCCTTCACTGAGCACAATTATGAGCGCTTGCTTCTTGTGTCTCTTTCCACAGATGGTCTGGTCCTTGGCTAAGAAAATATATTTCTTGTTTTCTCACATGAAATTCTGGGTCTTACATTTTTCTTTCATTTAACATCATACCTCAAAG
This sequence comes from Dinomys branickii, assembly GCA_004027595.1. Taxonomy (NCBI): domain Eukaryota; kingdom Metazoa; phylum Chordata; class Mammalia; order Rodentia; family Dinomyidae; genus Dinomys; species Dinomys branickii. The sequence continues at coordinate 40,305 of PVLD010004827.1, forward strand.
ATCTTTCCAAATCAAAATAGAACAGAGCCAGGTGTCCTGGCACATGCCTGTAATCTTAGCACTCGGGAGACTGAGGCAGGAAGATCGTTGTGAGTTTGAGGCCAGCCTCGGCTAAAAAGTGAGCTCAAGACCAGGCTGAAATGCATAGTGAGACCCTGTCTCAAGAAAACAAAACAAAAAAAAAGAACTGCTCTCTTCTTATTAGTGGCATGGGATTCCATATGGATGGACCATAACTTTTTGACATTAAAATGGTTTCCACTTTCACATACATAAGCAATACTGCAGTGAACATTGTTTCACATGCTAGATCATGTTTCTGCCCCTTCTATATCTGGCTGACTTCTGGTGTTCTATGGGATTCAGTAGAAATGTTACCACCTAGAGAAAGCTCTCTTACACTTTTCAAGGTTAGGTTACATTATGATTTGGAACTTAAATGTATCCCAGAGGACTGTATGCTGAAAGGTAGGTCACTACCGAGTGGCCATATTGAAAGATGGTGGACCATGTAAGAGGTGGGGCCTAGTGGGAGGGAGTGAGGTCATTGGAGGCATGGCCTTGAAGGGGATTTTGGGATCCTGGTCCTTTCTTTTCTTCCCTCTTTCCTCCTGGCTGCCATGAGGCGAGTAGTTTTGCTTCACTGTGAGCTCCCTACCATGGTGTTCTGCCTTGCCACAGCCCCAAAACAACTAAGCCAGTAGACCTTAGACTGAAATCTTTGAAATTGTGAGCCAAAATAAATTGTTTCCTCCTTCTACATTGATAATTTCAGGTACTTTGTCACAATGGTGGAAATGTGACACACACAGGTTGGCTACCCCTCTTGGCTTCTGGCACACGGTACATACCTCCATCATTTGATGTACCATAAAATATTGACTTGTCTGTCTTCCCTGTGTCTTGTTCACTTCTGAGTCTCCAGCCAGCACAATTTTCAGGACCTGACACACAGCAGGGTCTCAAGAGGTGTTTGTGAATTGAATAAACATCAAACTTACGCCTCTGACTTTTACTCTACTGTATCTGTCCTCACCACCAGACTCACTGCCGCTCACGCATCTGCCTTATTCTGAGTCCTGTTCCTCCAGCTTTGCCCTTACTTTCCTCTCCCAAGACACCCTTGAACCCTTCTCCATCCTTCAAGGCACAGGCCTTCCCTTACTTGTTCTGTGAAGGAAGCTTTCACCGAAACACCATCTCTCTTTTTTCCTGAACCCCTGCTGCCTGTATAGTCACTTTGGCATGTTTTTTCAAGCTCCATTGCTCACTAATTATTTCCTGTCTGTTGGTTTTGTGTCCCCAGCTACACTGCACATTCTTTGAGAGCAGAGCATATTATATAATGCTAGCATTTACTGCAAGGCAAGGCTCATGGTTGATATTCAATGCTTCTGTATAGATAGACTGATTGTTCTCATCATTGATTAAGTCAGGTCGTGATACTGACTGCTAGATATTGTCCCTGGGACACCGAAGAAGTGCTAAAAATCATCATCCTGCTAATTTTCATAGCAGGAGACTCTTCTGTAAAGAACTCATGGGGCTCTCCTCTCTTCTTCCACCCCACTGTACTGAGGTGGGGACTTCTGTGAGGATGATTCTTAGATACTTCACATTCTACCACTCTGAAGGCCTGGATCATCTCCTCTTAGAAGTCTCTCCTTGGAAGACATTTAGTATGTGTGTCCCACAGTGCCATCTCCTAGATCCTCTGCTCCCCAGAAGGTTCAGAGCACTCAGAACAGAGTGAGCTACATCCAGCCATATTTCAGACATAATTGGATGTGCATCCAGTGCAATTGGCCTTTATTTCCATCAAGGACATGAAGCAGGTTGTTGATCCTATTGGTTAGGTTAAAGACAGATAGAGCCAAAGGAAACATTTAACTGGGTTTAGAATTGAACTTTGGAAGGCAGGGGGAGAGAGCCAAAGACATGTGTTCATCACAGACAACCCAACCTGGAGGCACAAAATGACTTAGATTGCCAGCTAAAGATGAGTTGGCTTTTCAGAACAAGTGAGATAGGCCAATTAGAGACACAAAACTCTGCCCTGGATTTATACAACCTTCTCGTTAACCCAAGTCTCCTCAAGGCATTTGAGCTTAGACATGGGTCCTGATTACAGGTAGCACATCCTAAAGATACCGACTCCCCCATCCACAAGGGCTCATGGGCAAGCTGGCCAGTGGTGCAAAGGGAGTCAGGTATGCAGGGGAGAGGATTGACGATGTGGAAAGAGGTAAAACAGCAAGCGCAGGGTGTGCACCAGGATTCAAGGTAGGTGTGGTGGGAGGCTATGGGACTTCAGCATGTCAAGATCCGAGTTAATTTCTTCCAGTAGACAGCATAAAGACAAAGCAGGCAACCATTGTCAGAGGCACACAAACAAAGTGCCTCTTTCAAAACGTGATGTTTCCAGGATAGCCTGTGGGGAGCCAGCTTTGGAGGTATACAATCCAGCTAGACTGGCTCTTGTAATTTTCTTGTTAAGAGCAGTGGGGAGTGAAGAGGGACAGGAACATGGAAAGTGGGTAATCAGGACATAGGATCTTTCCCACTCTGGTCATGAATGGCTTATCAGCAGGTGGTGGGGCAAGGAGTAGCGGGGATAGCAGATGAAGCTAGAGGCCCCACTAGGAAGTTGTTGCTACAGATCAGGAATAGAGCAGGAGGTACACATTTAGGTAGAAAACTGACAGCTTGTGTTGGGTATGCAGGACATTAAGCTCAGTGCTGCAAGCTGGAAACCCCCATGGAGTTCTCAGAAAGAAGATGAGGGTATAGTTGGTGGAGAAAACCCAGAGAAAGGTAATCCCTGAACTCATGGTAGGTGAAGGGTAACAAAGCAGCAAGGATTAAACTCCTGCAGAAAATTAAAATTACTGCAAAAAGAATTGGTCCCAGGGATATTTGAAAGGAGTAGAACTAGTTGTGACCAAAATTCCAATAGCCAGAGGAGTGAGTTTTAAGGCCTACGACCATGTGTAGAGGATACAGAATGAATCAGAAACTGGCCAGAGTCAGAAATCTGTTGTATTTGAACACTCAATCGGTTTCACAAAAGCCAAGCTTGCAGTCTGTTTTGTTGGGGTGAATCAGCCCCTGGTGCCCTCACTTCCTTGACCCAGAAGGGCTCATGTGATCCAGGCCTCAGCTGTCTGGCAATCACCACTTTCTACAGTTTGGAGTTTAGTGATAAGAATGTGACCCAAGACATGCCAAGGAAAATCAATTCTAGGACTTCTAGTGAGACTACTGGCAGAGGGAAATGTTCTTCCCATCAGGGCTGCTATACTGAGAGACCCCAGGGTAAAGCTTCTGGATCTCATCTTGTCACCCCTGGAGAGAGCTGCCCTGAGAATAGGAGCATCAGGAGAAGGAAGAGCTGGACACCAAGACTCTTGTTGACACTGTTTACCTTCTGAGTCCAACTATGCTTAGATTTTGCTTTTAAACATAAGCCAATGTGATTTGGGTTCTGTCATTTACAACAAAAGGGGCGGAGGACATGGTGACAGGGTAGCATCTGGAAGAGGCTAGAGTCCGTCCTTGTGTGTATACCTCACACAGATTACCATGAGCAGGTTGGTAGTTATGGCCATGGGGGAAAAGAGCTAGAAAGTGATGAGCTGGCTGCGTCTCAATACCTGCTAGAGTGAAAACACAATGATTTCCTTTATATTTCAAGGGTTGAGTCCTACTGGTCAGCCCTGGCTTGGCACAACAATTTCGTGTCCCTGCCAAGGGAGAGGGTTAAAATGGGAGGCTGATTTATTTCAGCACATATGTGTCAACATCATCCTGGAAAGAAAAGTAGAATGTAGATACGCTTTGCAGGCATCTGTTATTAGCAAAGAGGCCTTTTTCTTGGCCTCAGAGACTGAAAGCCTGGATGTTAGACATTGTTTGAATCTTGAGGTTGACCAAAGATGGGCCATGGGAGAGGAGAAACCTTTGCCCACACCGTGGACAAAGTAAGGGGATGCTTAATATCATGTGGACCTGAGCTGTGAAAAGGACCCAGTCATATGAAAACCCCAGGACCAACTATACTTAGAGGGGTCAGAGCACCACTGCACTTCTTTCTGTACCATGCATTTTGAGTCCTTTCTGTCTGGTATTCTCTGCCACTCAATCTTATCTTTCAACGTATATATCAATCCATCACTCATCCATCCTACAGACATTTATTACAGCAAACGCATGGACACTAAATCTATAAGGAAGAGGTCCCCAAGCAGAAGAGGAAGGGCCCACCATCGTGGAGAAGAGCCAAGGCATGGGTCCCAGAGAGGAATGAGTTAGGGAAGGTGCTGGCTGCCAGCCCAAAGTCCGGAAACGCCAGGAGGGGTGGGTCCGTGGGAAACACCGCTGCAGCGTGTGCTTCTGGGATAAATCAGACTTAGTCCTGGGCTGTGTTCCCATACGGCCCCACAGCAGCAGGGACTGATGGTTTGAGAGAAAGCGAGGAGAGAAACACTTAAGATGGAGACTATTCCATCAATTAGCTTGATTTTTTTCTGCCAACCAGGAGAAGACCATCATTAGTTAATATTAGCCACAGCCCGGCATGGCGCAGCTTTGAGAGCACCTGCTTTCTGCTGTGCATCATTTGAGATGGGCTGCTGTGGCCAGAGGGAGCTGTTTCAGGGTCTCGATCAGGCAGTGACATGATCCGATTTGTGCGTTGGAAAGGTCACTGCGGCTGCAGGGTAGAGGATGAATGAAGGGGAAGAGGTGGGTGCTTGTTAGGGGGCTATTGGAAAAGCGTGTGTGATGAGAACTAGCATTCAGGCAGAGGCAGCGGAGATGCAAATTAGCTGAAGGCAAGAGTTTGGGTCTGTTTGCTCCCTTTCAGCAAGAGCTAGGCTCAGCCACTGGTAGGTTTTTAGAAATGTGCGTGGAATTGAATTGTCTGGGCTAAAAAGCAGATGTGGTTTGGGCAAGAGAAAACTGATCCTTCTTCCCAGTCTCTGCTCGGGAGAGGCGTCACAGCTGAAGACAGTGCTAGGAGTTTTCTGGGCTTGGAAAACCTCAAGGTTTTGAGGCATTATTTGGGTAAACAGGATACAAAGCTCCTGCTTCCTGAACCTGCCTGTTTTGTCAGATCTGTGCAAATGAGACATTTCTTAGGCTTTTGCAGCTTGTCTTGATAAAAGAATGACCTTATGTCTTTCTATATGCACTAGAAAGGCCAAAGTTAAAAGATGTCCACTGAGGATTGTTTGAGCTCCTCTTCCACATGGCAGTATGTTGCAGGCACATCTGGAATCCCAAGCCACTGAACAAGAATCTCGACAATGTGCTTGGATAGTGTTGGGTTCCCACAGCCATGCACTGCTTTCCGGAGCCTGTCTTGCCTTCCAGGAAGAGGAGAAGCCCATGTGAGTTCTCCAACAGCCAGATGCTGTCATAAATCTTATTGCCCACATATAGAGCACTTGCCATGGCTGAGCCCCTGTGAGGGCTTCACTAGACCTATCTGATTTAAAACCCACCTTCACCAAAGTCTCCACTGCTGCCTGATTTTTGTCTAGCCACTAGCCTATTAGCGCTTGAAAATCTTCCCCTGCCCATGTTGTACACTGGCTTCACTGGGGAAAGTCCATGTTTATGGTTCCCTTCCCACTGATTAGGGTGACAAGCAGACAGTGGAACATTTTCCCCAAAAACTGACTTCTTGGATCCATTGGCAAAATGTTAGAAAGTGGTTACGAAGCCCAAGAAACAGGACACTGAGGCTCTGTAAGCTTGGGGAGTATTACAGAATCTCATCCTAGGCCAAGAGTGACTCACAATGAAAGCTTTTAAAATATAAAACCATCAACCTAGATTTCAATTCTAAGGAAACACATACTTGGCCATGAGAGTTTTTTTTTTTTTTTAATCAAGCTTAAGCCACTTGACAGGAAAATAAAACAGCCAAGGAACATTGGACTATAATGATTTACATCCTTCTCCAGCTCCCTTCCAGCATGGGTCAGGCTGTACATGGACATGACCGCAGACAATGGGCACGCATTCCCAAGGACGTGCTCTTCCCGCTTAACACCATCTCACACACAAAAGCCCATGCTGGAATTTGGTGGGGCTGCATGGTGCTGCCCTTGGGGTGCTATACCTACCTCCTGAGTTCCTCACCGTCTCCCTGCTTTGGGGCTCTCGGGTTGCTTATTAAGGTGGTTGTTTGGGGAATACAGAGATTTTTCTGTCATTATTTATGTGTGCAAATGCTGTTCTTTTCCCTGAAAGAAGCAGAAGCCTGACTGATTTCCTAAATGTAAGAACGAGGAGACTGTTCTACAGTAAATATTTAAGACTGACCAGGAAGGATGATCACCATTTGCTGAAACATAATACCAGGAATTACTTTGTGAAGCTTCCTGCATGGAGGGAATGAGTGAATAACCATCCTATATAATATTTGTTCAGCACCTGATAGTTTACAATGTGTTATCATTTATCTTATTTGATTTTCACAATAACTCCAGAGAGGTAGACCGGGTACGGACTGTAAGGATTATTATTTTATATATATATATAATAATAGATATTCTTTCTCTCTTAACAGATAAAGGCTAAAAAGGCTGAGTCACTGGAGTGAAGTAGAACGGTTTGGGGATTAAATCTTGGGTCTCTAATTCATTCGTGCGCATATTTAAAAGATATTTATCCAGAGCCTGTTGCAAGCCAGATGAGATAGCAGTAGGTACAAAGATGACTAAACAGCCCTGCGTAGGAGGAAGACCACATTCTAGCCAGAAGTAAACAAGGTCCTGCTTTGCAAGGCGGTGAGGCACTCAAGAGAATAAAGCAGAATGGGGACCATGGCTCTAATCTCATGATTTGATGTTTGTGCAGAAAATCAGCTCAGTTGTTATTTACCAGTCGGCAGGAGGGGGCTTGGCCATGTGCCTAGGGTCAGAACTGGGGGGAATCAAACTCGATGTTAGGCCTCAATTCTCCCGTTGGACAAGTATTTGTCCCGGGGGGGGGGGCACACAGGGCTTCGTGCATCTTGCGCTAAGGCCGGCCCTGCTTTAGGGCCCCCTGCAGGAGCCACGGAGTGGGTGGGTGGGTGGGCGGCGACACCGGGTGCGGGGTTTCAGGGCGGCCAGGCAGGCAGGCAGGCTCCGCGGGGGCCACGTCGTCCGCGCTCGCTCTCGGCTTGGAAGCCAGAGCCGGCCCTTGAGGTCTCGCATCGACGCGTTCAGCCCAGCTCGATTATTTTTTCTTTTATGCTCTGTGTAATTTGCTTCAAAGATATTTTCACACTCATTTTGAGTGGCAAGCACAAACGCCTGGAACATTCTCCCGAGAGAGGAGCACCTCGGGACTCGGGGTGCGGGGCTCCAAGCGCAGGCCCCGATTTGCAAGCCCATGGGCAACCCTGGCAAGACCCCCCGGTGTGCGCAAGCCAGGGGTCTGCTCCGCCAACGGCGCTCCGGCCGGCCTGGCCCGCGGCTCCGCGACCCCGGCCCGCAGCTGGCTCTGGCCTGGGCTCGGGGGTCCACAGAGCCCCGCCGAGTCCGCTGGCCTGGCCCGGGGCTTTTCGGGGGCTCGGACGGGAGGCCAGGCGGAGACCAGCTCGCCGGCGCGCGGGCACTGGGCGGCTGAATTGGGGGGTGGGAGTCAAGAGTTTCCCCGAACTTTTCCACTCAAGATCTGCGACCCTGCAGTGCCCCCTACAGAGGGCGGCAGCGGCGGGACGACCCCCGTGCCGGGCCGCCCGCGCACGCTGCCTTTTCCCCCTTTCAGCGCTTCCCCTAGACGTTTGTTTTTCGGTACATCTTTTTTTTTTTTTTTAGCTTAAAAAAAATAAAAGTGCGCAGCTCGGCGCGGCAGCCTGCAGTGGAGCGTGCTTGGCCTGCAGAGGCGCTAGCAGCCCGCTCCCGCTCCGGCTCGGGCTCCCGCTCCGGCTCCCGCCGCCCCCGCGTCGTGTCGGTGAGGAGCGCGCTCCGCAGACGCTTAACTTGCCCGCCGCACGTCTTCCACTCTAATAGTGCGGGGGGGCGAAAGCTTTTTTTTTTTTTTTTTTTTTTTTTTTTTTACTTTTGGGGCCACACTCCGGACTCGAGGCCCCGCCCGCTCTCCTGCTCCAGCTCCTTTTGCTTAGAGATAAGCAAAAGGGAAGCCCTGAGAGCAACCCTAGGAGAGGGCAGAGCACTCCTGCGCCTGGGGCAAGGGGCAGGGAGCTCCCATACCCTAAACGGAACGTTGGGAGCAAGCCTTAGGAACGTCGCAGGGGGGCACCCGCGAGGGACGGACAGGAAGAGGGCCAGGGGGGACGCCAGAGCCCAGGACTATAGCACGGAAACGGCCCGGGACTGGCCCGCCACCAGATCCGGCGATGGAGGGAGCCGGAGAAGAGGATTGAGAGGCCGAGGAAGCAGGCCCTGCTGACCTGGAAGCAGGCAGCCTGCTCCCAGTGAAGGACCAGGCCACCCAGGAAAGAAAGGGATCAGGAGGTCGAGCTGAGCCGTTGCAAGCTCAGACTCATTGCGCTAAAGAAAGGCTCTGGCCAGTTCAGGGCTCGGGCCTGTTTTGGGTTTTCGACTAGGAAACAATCAATTCTCTAGTGGGATAGTGAATGAGTCAGAGCCCGAGTCAGGACAGGGCTTAAACACCCAAGAGCCCAGTTAGGGATAGAAGCAAAGACCTTTAGAACAGCTCATGCATTAAGATGGGCAGGGGGCTTCAGAACCTCCCCTAGTGGAGTGGGATTGGCGAATTAGACGCTTGTAGATCTAAGGTTGGATTGGGGAGGGGTCTCTGGGACGTTGGTTTGCTAAGCAAGGATTGGGGGGATTCAAGTGCTTAGAGATCGAAATCAGGTCTTGGGTAGTGGGAGTCAGACAATTGGAAAGCCTAGGTGGTTATTTGGGGAGGGGTCTTTGCTTCTTGCGGAGTGCAAAGCTGCGCCTTTTGCTATTGAGGCCTGGGATCTTGTCAAGAGAGGCGTCTGTGAAAGGGTGGGCCAGCTAGGCCAGACCAAGAGAAAGAAAGTGAATAAACTGGACTATAAGTGTGTGGGGGGACCCTGAGAGGGGGGTCACAAAGGGTGAGACATGGCCACCAGGCGTTTAACCGACGCTTTCTTGTTGTTGCGGAATAATTCCATCCAAACCCGGCAGCTGTTAGCCGAGCAAGTGAGTAGTCACGCCACCTCCAGCCCTCTGCATTCACGTAGCATTGCTGCGGTGAGTCTCCTGGCGGCCTCTCCGACACACGCAGCGTGTGCACTGCGGCTGTGCCTGTCTGTCTGTCTCTCTGTCTGTCTCTCTGTTTAAAGAAAAAGATAAGAATAATAAGACTAATATGGAAATGCAAGGTCTTTTGGTTAGAGCCAAGAGCCGTCTAGGATCCTCGACGGGAAAACAGCTTTAGGCCCGTTTTCACTTGGATCTTGCTCTTTCTCACTTCCGCAGCCCTCCCCAGCCTGCCCCCTTTGCCGGCGTCGTCACTGCATGACCGGACGCTTCCAATTTACATACGTTTTAACACGAGGACTTGGAAGCATCGAGCCTTTCTGATGCCGTTTTGTTTTGTTTTGTTTTGTTTTGTTTTGTTTTGAGCTCTCTCTCCCGCCCCCAAGTGAGCTTCTCTGGCTCTAATCGCCAAGTTGCAGGATTTCAGGACCAAATCCTTGCAAGCAAAGGGCCCCCCCTCCAAAGAGGAAGGGGTTGTGTTGGTTGTTTGTGTGTCTATGTGTGTGTGTTTCCACCCTGCCGCCCCCCTCCTTTTTTAAGGGTCTCATAGTCCTCAGTGTGGCTGTGTTGCCTTATGAAGCATTACTTGTCTGTTTTTCCAGGGGGCTTGTGTCTGTGAGACTGCAAGGTGCTAGGTTCTTGTTTTCCTTTCCTAGACAGAAAATGAGTCTTTCCCCTTCCTTCGAACTTTTTGAAAAAACATGATGTGTATGTGAAAATTTCAAATAGCTTTTGAAAAATTTATTTATTTATTTATTTTTCATTAACCAGACCCTTCACTTAGCCGAGCCGTAGTTTTTGTTACTTGTTTTTTGTAAACCAGGTCCTGGAACGATTACTGTTTTGGGTTTGTTTTCAGTGGGGGCTGCTTTCCCTTTCTGAGTCTCAGTTTACTGGTGGGTTAAATCGGGGTAAGCCAGGGCTCGGAACAAGGGGATTGTTAGCTCTGTCATACCCTTAACTGTAAGTTAGAAGGCTGGTTCTAGGGGGCTCCCTGCTGTAGGCAGGATGGATTTGAATGGAAACAGCGTTGAGCAGGAGGAAATTGTCATCCTAAGACCTGGTCTTTGGGGATTATGCTGGCAAAGATACAGTTTTTGAAATCCCATACTAATTCACCACTTAGGAAATGTATTGCTTTTTATTTATTTTTTTATTATCGTGTATTGAAATGCTAAATTGAAAAATTATGTCATGTGTCATGATTATTGACATATCTACTAAGACAGTTTTTCCCTTTTTAAAGGGGAAAGTGGGAAATATCTTTGACCATATACTCATAGAAAAGCGGTTTTTAAGCCGTGGGAGCAGTTTTAGGGAATAAAAGGGTGCAACCTCTGGTCAAAAAGCACAGAAAGCAAGGATGGGTGTGTTTGCATTTTTATTTACATAAAAATTGAAAGGTTTTTTTTCTTACATTTATAAAATGAAAGAAATGATACCGTACAGAAATAAACATAAAGGTATCTATTAGGAGAGAAAATAGCAAATTCTAGTGCTGATTCTGAAGTGCCCTGAAATAAGGCAGAAGACAGAATGGAAACTGAATGAATACAGTTTTTCAGTGGATCTTTAGTTATGTTAAATAAGAAGAATCTCATGTTCATAAAATCACTTGGTTTTATGCTGCCTGGGGGGGATCTAAAACATTCATGCTTTTAGGGTCTCAATTTTAATTGAAAAACATACTGTTTGTTTTGAAATTTTTATCATATAAAGTTCAACACACCCTGCAGGTTTGGGCAACAGGAGAAAAAAAATATTATCAACTGCCGTTCAGACAATTTAAAAATACTGTGTTGTCCGATATGGGCAGCTTTTTAAAAGTATATCTCTAGGTCAAACTGCTTTTAAAAATGATTTTCTAAGTTTGACAATTTTTTTAAAATTTGTAAGTTAAATAATAATTAAAAATGGATAAACTACACCGTGAGGAAAAATAGTATGTCCAGAAATGTATAGTTATATTTAGTTAATTCAGACAATTTCTTGAAAATAGATTTCTAAATTCAACTCAAAATACATATATAAGTTAGAATGTTTAAAATGTTTTTATTTTACACCATTGAAAATATTATATGCTTAAATCAGTATGAGCATTTAAGATCTTTCTACTGGCACGAGAAGCAGTTGGGTCATTTGAAATATCTGCAATTCAGACCGGCAAAAAAATAGATTCTGCAATCTAACAAAAATAATTTGTCTCCGATTTTAAAAAGAAAGCAGACATTTATATATTTTAAATGTTTACATTAAAATACACCTGATATGCCATAAACTTCTGAAATGTTTAAAAATGAAGCATTACTTCTTCAGTTTATTTGTAAATGATTTAGCCGGAACTGTTTCTGCACTTTCATACATACAAAATCAAGTACGATACGGTGGTAACATAAGTAGAGATGACAATTTTTTTCAGTTTTTCTGAAAGCTAGAAAATTATTATAAACATTTTGGAGAAAAAGACATACCAAACAATTTTTAAAAACTGTATTGAGTAATTCATATAATGTTTCTCACTGCATATTTAGCTCATACAAATTTTAAAAACCTCATTTCTGACTTGTAAATTGTAAAGCCATGTAGCAAATCAAAATTAAAACTATGTACAATTTAAACCCAGATTACATATTAGGTATTAATTAGCTTAATTATAAATAATTCCATTTCTTAATTTCATTAGCAGTGACTACTGAAATGTTTAGTAGGGAAATGTCAAGATTGCTATTACTTATTTTAGGTACTGAACGGCCCTCAGAAGTAGAGGAAGCAAATAAGGCAAAATGTTACTAATTGTTGAATCTAGTGATGAATGCATAAGGCATTTTATCATTTTACATACTTTTCTGTGTGTTGGAAAAATTACAAATTAAAACATAACAGAAATACATTTGTCATAGTAAAGTACAGCTATTAAAAAGAGATAATTTACAAATATATGTATGTTACCTGATAATTAAAATAGGAAGTAACTAAACCAGGGCTTAATTTTTAAAAATCATAAATTCCTCATTAGAAAGCTGTAGAAGTTGGTTTTAGAGTATTTGTTTTCTCATGAACAATTAAAAATAAATCACCTATAATAGTAGTTTTTTTAAATGTAGTTGTGAATTTCATATCCTTAAAAAAAATACAGAAATTGATTGCAAAGTGGCATGTGAATATGTATATCACCCGTACCTCAAAATAATGCACACCTCAAGTTTTTTATTTAAAAAATTCCATTTAATATTTTTTTGAATACTAGTTTGAAGAAAAAACTAGAAGATTATTGATGATGGAGTTTATTGTAGATACCCACATATGCTTACGGACTTCGGCAGCATTTGGGCAAAAGCAAATTTGTCACCAATAATGAGTAATTTACAGAAGATGTTCAGTGGCAAAGCAAACAGCCCCAAGGGTCAGAGGGATCTAGAGGTCTTTTGGCCTAATGTTACCATTTGTGAAAAACCCTCAAATTACATTACCTAGTCCTCCATGCTTTTTACTACTAAAATGTCTTTCCTGTCGTGGTCCCGGTAATATTCATGTCTCCTATCCCATGGTGCTTGTTCTAGTTCAGTCCCACCACTAGGGTCTGTGGTTATTGGAAGCCCCTTTCTTCTGCACCCTGACCCTGCAGCCGTCTTATTCCTGGAGTTTTTTCTGAGGCTTAGAAATCCCGGCTCAGACGCACGGTTAAGTTTCTTTGCTATGAATGATTTTTAGTCTCTCCTGTATATTTTTAAAAATTCAACACTCAGAACTGAATAAAATTCTACTTACTTGGTTTTTTTTTATTGTATTAATATTAGTAAAATTAATTGTTAAAAACAGACTGGACTTTGGTTTTAGCTTCTAAGCAAAATGCATTTATTGGCAATTCTCAAATTCTCAAAACAATTCTGTTTTGACCTCAGTTTTGGTGCCGGCAGGTTTATGCCTCAGGGCAGCATAAAATAAAGAGAAGTGCATTAGACAACTGATCTGGGAATTTAGGATGAGTCCCCATCTACCCTGGGCTTCGTCTTTTTAGACATCTTTCATCACATTTGTAAATTGAGTTTGAGTTAGGTGATTTTTAGTGGCTCTGTCAATTTGATAATGTTTTCTCAATTTCTGTCTTAATACATTTTTTCTCATGACCAAATCACACAGCCTTAGCTTTAATTTTGAAAAAAAGAAATCCATAGTCAACCACAGTATTGTGGCTGTCAGCCCGAGGGTACTGGCAAAAATCCTTAGAGTAGCCCTACTACTGTACAAAAGTAACTGTGACATTTTATCAGCCAAGTAAAGGTACATGTTAAGGCTGTATCTTATTCAAGTATTTACAGGCAGTTTGGCATTAAGAGCCTGAAATGGCTTTATGAAGTTAAATAATCATTTTTTTTTAAATGTAAAGTCTTACATGAATGAATGAAGAGTGACAGTTGAGTTGCCGTTCTGATCTAATGAGGTGCTGTATGGATTCGTGGTGGGTTTTTTTTTTTTAATCTGGAATGAATCTCACATAAGGGCTAGAGCTACTTTGTTAGCGTTTACTGCCTGATCTATACTCTGCTTTGAAATAATGCGTAATCTATAAATGGAGGCTAGAGTTAATTGGTCTTAGATTAGTTTGAGACTGGCACATTATTTTTAATAAAACTTGTGCTTTATGAGAAAAAAAAAGAAAAAATTCCAGGTTAACTATGATTATAAGAAACCCGAGATCCTTACTCAGTCCTGACAACATCATTAGTTAAGATTTATTGAGCACTTGCTGTATGCCTGGCGCTGGTCTGAGTCCTTTGCACATAAAACCTCGTGTCATTCTTGGGGTCCATCAGGCAGGTGCCCGTGGCAGGCAGAGAAATGAAGCTGAGTCGCGTGGGGCACATCAGCAGTGGGAGGCCAGGGGGCCGAGCCCGGCTCCTTCAGGACCACACTGCAGCTGGCTGTTTTCCAGGACTGGGGCTGTAGACCCTGGAAAATGGAAGGACTTAATATTTAAATGCATTTTATTTTTCGAGCAATAGAGTAGCATCTTTATCTGTCTTTACAGCCTTCTGCAGTCACTTTTAACTTGCACATCAAAGGTTCTCAAGTTTTAGGTCGGGCAGAGTCTCCTGGAAAATCAGTTATGTGTCTTTAGAATCCAAGTATGAAATCATTGTATATTTCTCTTTAGATCTATTTGCTTTTCTTCTTTTAAAGATTCCATTTGAGCAGTGAGGCTTACTTGAGAATAAGGGTACTTTGTTGGATAAAAGTGAAGCAAACTTTTATTTTGGCAGTAATGGAAATAAAGTAAATATCACTATAGCATAGACCTGTATTTCCAACTCATTTTGCTCAACTTTTCCAGACTTCCTGAGTAAACACAGATGGGTTTCCACTTAGTTTTCAGTTTTATGTAGGAAGCTCTTTAGACTATAAATTCCACATGCTACTTGGAGTTTCCAATATTTGCTTGGTTTCATGCGGTTGGAAGGTCAGAAGCCTAGAGTTAAACATCACAAAGATTTAGAAGGTGGTGATATGTAGTAACATGTTTCCATTCTCCTGTATTTTGGTGTTTTCTGATGATAATTCTAAACATTTTAATTCAAGTCTTGACTAGATTTACTGGTAATTTGGGAGCAGGGGGAGTTTTGAAAGCTTACCGTTTTTAAGCAGCCACATTGAGGGGGGGGGTCTTTGGAAAGACAGCCTGAATATAATTCCCGGTATGATATGGGAGCTGCCTATCACGAGTAATTCTCTGAATTGTTAATAAAATTATAGAGCTGCAGGGTGGGGTGGAAAGAAGCCTGAACACCTGGGGCTGTCCCCACGTTAACCATTAACAAGCTCTGTGACTTAAGGGCATGCATTTATACATTTTGAAGATTACTTTTCTTTGTAAGAAAAGAGTTGCTTTTAGCCCTAGAATCTCATGATTCCAATTATCATCTGGTAATTGTAGAAATCAAAAGATCGGGATGTGTGCACTCGGTTAATAATCCGATAGCACAGGCTCACGCGTAGCAGAGATTCTGACCAGGGTTTGCAGTGGTCATTTGTGCAAAGATGAAATGCCAGGGAGCTTCTATAGAATGGAAAAGGCTGTTGCTGCGCATAGGGGTTTTGCCTTGGGTTTTCTTGATAAAAGATGGCCATGCTCTCTTTCTGAAAACGTTAAGCTCTTAGAAAATACAAACATTTTTCCTGTGTAAAGTGAAACATAATGAGATCAGCCATCGACACTGTCTTTTCTATCAATATCTTCTAGCACTACTGATACGGTAGCATGTGTATATAAGTAGTTTTTCCCTCAGCAATTGTAGAAGTGAGGAGGCATTTTATAATATCAGCATTTTATAATATTTAATTGAAGTATTACATGTAGTGTTGTTTGATTATATTTTATTGCTATCATTGTGTAATAAGGTTTTGACTTGATAGACCAGCTTCATTTGCACTAATTTTTAAATAAGAAAGTTAATGTTTTTGATGCTGTAAATTAATGGCTAAACATAAAAAAAGACAGTTGATAATTGAAATTCACCACTAATTATTTTCATGATCAATATTTTAAAAAAAACAACCTCCTAATTTAGATCATCTGTCATTAATAACTGTCCAGAAGATAGAGTTGTACCTTGATCTAAAAAAGAATCTTTAGTTTTCTATTGAAACTTAACCCTTGGGGTGCCTGCTTTCTAGTCTCCTTACACCTTTTGTTGTCTTGTTTGCTTGCTTTTATAATAGCTTTACAAATAACCGTGTGCTTTTTAGACTAATAGTATTACATGCCAAGCAAATGTTAAGAGTTTTTCTCTGATGTTCCCACCTGTGTCTCTCCGGGAAACTGGTTTTTCAGCACTCGGCATGGATAAAGCCATGTCTGCAGGATTTAATTTGTAGAGCCCTTACATATGTGGTCACTTCAGTACTACCTCAGTGCAGCCATAGACAATTCTATGGGTTGTTCATTTTGTAATTGTGCTGCATTTGCAGGGCTGACTTACATAGTTAAATATGCATTTATTTTTGACATAGTTGCATTACATTTGTTCTCTGCTGAAGGAAATTTAGAATGTTATGCATTCTATGTGATATTTGATATTTATGAAACAGATTAGCAGTGTACTTCCGTGAAACTGAAGCAAGTGTGTTTTGTTTCCAGTGTGTTTTAATTTTTACTATTTATTGCTTGTTTCCTACCTCATTTATGAAAACAACAACCACAGTAAATAAAAATATGTATTGATGTAGCTTTTTAAAAGAAAGATAGAATGAGAAGGGGACATTTTTCAATGCCTTGGCTAGTAGATCTTTGTTTTTAGTCAGTTTAAGAGTTGCTTATCAACCTGTTTTCTCACCTGATGGTGTCTTGTCTGTCTGTCTGCCCATGCTTTCCTTCCCGCTCTCCCTGCCTGGACGGGCCTGATGGCAACCACATATCCACAGGAGCTGGATGAGGTACTGTGCTTTGGATATTTTTATATGTTAGGTAATTTTAGTTTATAAAATACCTATTTCCCTACAGTCTCTGGTCATATATATAAAATGGTAACAGAGGTTGTACATATTAACATTTGCTTTGATTACTTTATAATGTGTTTAACAATTTAATACTTAGAATTTGTTTAGTGTATTTTCACACTATGTGAGCTGATAATTTGTAAAGAGGTTTAAGAGCATTATTTACTTCTCTTGGGAAATGTCTCAACTTCGGAAGCAGTCAAGGTTGAGCATTTTTCTGAACGCGACGGCAGACAGCCTGCGTGTGGGATGATGTCAGTGACCTCCTGCTCTCTGAGAGGAGTATGACGCAGGAGCCCAGGTATAGCAGCAGAGCGGGTGACGCAAGCCTGGACGAAGCGCGTGTCTGGGGTGGAGGGAGGCCGCCCACTCTCTGTGCTTCCGGAGCTGATCACCCTAGAGAGCCGTTCCTGCCCCTGTCAGCAGCCAGCCTCTGCGTTTACCACTCACTCGTGTCTCACCCCAAAGGTGGGAGCATATACATCCACAGCACTTTATTTTAGCAACTCGACTAAAAGGGCAGAAGACACGTGAGAGGAAATTGCCACTGTTCCTGCTTGTGTGTCTGTTGTCCTCCTTAGCAGTGAAGGGGCAACATTGTTTTTCTTGAGGGGAAAAAATTTTTAAAAGAGGGGAAGATTGGCTTATTTTAATCTACCAGTTTGTACAATGAGGCAGGATTAGGATCGCTGCCTTCAAAACCTCCAGGGACCTGTCTAGCAAATTAGATCTACCTGTAAAAATCTAAACTAGTTGATAACATCAACAGGCTGAGCACCACTTAAATATTCCTCACTGGGAACCGGTTAAATAAATTACATAGCCGGGGAGGTGGTGCACACCTTAATCTCAGCACTTGGGGGCTGAGGCAGGAGGATCGCTGCAAGTTTGAGGCCAACATGGGTTACATAGTGAGTTCAAGACCAGCCTAAAAAGACCAACCTAAACTGCATAGTGAGACGCTATCACCAACAAGCAAGTAAACAAACAACATAGTGTCTGTGCTCCTGCAACAGAGTGAAGCCTATCTATGAAGACTGCATAACATGGGCCTCCAGACACGTGGCCAAGTGGAAGGGTAGCTAAATGCAAAATATGTGGGTAATGTGATTCCTGCCCCCCTTTAAGAAGAGTAATATTTGTCCTTCTGTGTTTTTAAAAAATTCTAAAAAGATACACAAGAAACCAGTAATAGTGGATATTTCCCAAGAAAAGTTTGGGACATTAAGAGAACTTCCTTTCTACTGCAAACTTTTTCTTAGCGTGAAAACATTTTAACCACGTGCATTCATTACTTTTGTGGTGAGAAACATAACCTCAGCAGCTTGTTGAGCTGATGGCCATCAGGCCTGCGTGAGAAGTCCAGCCCCATTCAGGAGCCTCACTGGCAGCACCCCTGGGCACTGGGCCTGGAGATGTGAGCTCAGTTTGGCTCACACATAGTGAAGCTGAGCATCTCTGGGGTTCCGAGGACATGGATAGATCTGCTGACCAAACTGACAGCGATAAAGAGTGTAGAATACAGGTGGTTTTAACATAGAGTACAGATGCTGTTCTTTACCAAGTGTTTTGCACATGTAGAAGTTATGATGCCCCCCCGCCAAGAGAGTATATGATGGAGAGAAGAGGAAAAGCTAGAAGGACTTAGGATGGAGAGGGTGCAGAAGTGTTCCTGATGGTCTAAGTAAGGATCACCTTTTCTCCTGTTTCTAGTCTTTCCCACTTCTTCAGATGGTAAGTTCTAGAAACTGGCCATGTACCATATAAGCCAGCAGGCCATTTGCTTTTTTAATGCTTAGTCTCTGGGAAGGGAAGTCTTCTGCTCTGTGACCAGAGACCCAGGTGGAGCCTCCTTGGCCACACACTGAGGGAAATGCCCACATGGCACCCTTGCCCACTCATCTAGTCTTCACGTGACTCTCACAGCCACCCCATGCTTTTGCACATTTCACTCGCTCCTTTTCCTCTGTTCTCAGGGACACTGTCTTTCACGAGGGTAGCTTCCTGAGCTGTACATGTCATGGATTATTTACCTCATTCATTCGTTCATTCATTTGTTCCATCCATGCATCCACTTACTGTTGACACACTCAGTTAATTGTAATTATGAACTCATTACTGGGATGTACCCAGCGCTGCCCTAGGAGTTGGGGATGTGCTTGGGAATGACACTAGAGGCCACGTAGGCTTCACAGTGGTGTTTCTGGGGATGGTAAATGCCTGTTATTTATGTCTCCCAGAGGAAAACCATTTGTGTGATGGCTCCTGCTCACACAGGGCTTCCTGCAGGCCATCCATGCTAGCCAGCCACTCTCTTGCTATTCCTGGAGATGCCGTCTTCATGTTCAGAAAGTGCTGAGTAGAGTAAGATGTCCCCCAAGGAGGTGACCTCTCCAGTGACAAACTCCCAAGTTGTTTTAAAAATTCAAAATAGAAACTTTTAAAAAAATAAGAAATCCGCAAGGTATAAATGTCAGGCTCCAAAACTACACAGCTTAGGGAGGCCAGGCTGGTGTGCCAGGCATCTGGGTCCATCCTGCTGATGGTACCATGAGACCTTGGACAGCCCCCAGCCCATCCTTGTCAATAGGGAGCAACCCTCTTCTGAAGGCTTGTCACTAGACTAAAACAGCTCAAGTCTATGAAAGAGAAGAGTGCACTGCTGGCACAGGTAGCTGTTTGTGTGTGTGTGTGTGTGTGTGTGTGTGTGTGTGTGTGTGAGAGAGAGAGAGAGAGAGAGAGAGAGAGAGAGAGAGAGAGTGAGTTAAAAGGTAATGAAACTAGCAACATTAATGTCAGGGTTGTGAGTGGTTTGATTCTTAAGTTTTCTATTTCTGTATTTTTTGTATAGTGCCAAAAGTATTTTAAGTAATAATCAGAAATGGCAAGTATTTTGAACATCACCATTAAAAAAAAAAATACAGCACTGACATCCCCTGAGTCCCTCTTTGCCCGTTGATTCACTTCTCAAAGAACCCGAGTTTTCTTAAATACCTTGTTCTAGCGAAGGGCTTTGAACCTGCTGTGTGCGCGGCGCTGTGTGTGTGTCCTCTGACTTTGTCACACATGCCCCCCACAGAGGCGAGAGTCACCAGGCTGTCATTTTTTTGTCCATTTTGGGCTTTGTAAATAAATGTTCACTGCTGGTACATCCAGAATTGCCCCATCTCAGTGCAGTGCCACTCTGGACGGGGAGGAAGTGTCTCTGACTTCACCAGTCTCTCCAGAGGCTCTGGTGTTTTCTTAATCTTACAGCACACTAACAGCCTGTACGTATAGGCAAGCTTTGGTAAGGGTGGGAAGACCATATATTTGATGCAGCCAGATTGGTGACAGCGTGTATGGTGTGTGTGTTCCTTTCACAGGGCAAGGCCTTGTCCGCACCGTCTGGTACACTTAAAAGGGACAGATGTGCACATCTGAAATGAACCAAGGGCCCAAGTTAACTTAGGGAAACCAGCACGAAAAGGCTTTGGAGCATGTTGTTCTGAGACTGCATAGGAGTTTTGTGCACGTCCCACAGGAAGGTGGCTCTGGGTTAGAGCAGTTCCCTTTTGCCCCTTAGTTCTTAGAGGACCAAGCCACAAATCAAGGACACAAGAATTCTTCAATTTTTAATTCTGCCAAGAATAGCTTTCATAACATTTTTTTCTTATTTAAAAGATATGAAAGGGTTTTTTTTACCTTCAAAAGTATGTTTGTTTAAGAAAAGGTTTAATAACCAATATATTTTGGAGAGGTGATTGAGTTGACTTTAGGGAAGAAAATGATAAATCTGGCAATTGTTTAAGGTCTGTACGGAATAGGATGGCAACTTGAAAATTGATGTGCATGCTGGATCCTCACCAAATAAGAAAAGGGTTTGGAAGTCAAAAGGGTGATTATTTTGCACTTAAAATGTATTTTTATGTTCATATTTGTTTCCATTTCAGATAGTTGATGTTTATTTTCAATTGTTTTCCCTTCCCGAAACTTGCCAGCTTCTTTTTTAATAATACATACTGTGATACGCATTATAAATTGCTACCAATAAGAGAAATGACATTTCTCCTCAGTAGAGCAGCACTTCCAGCATGATGAGCTATGGCTATAGATTCTATCATAAAGGGAACAAATGATTTGCTATTTAAAGTGTGCAGTCCGGAAGAATCAGCCGTTCTCTCCCATCGGCAAAGCCCGAGGCAGTGTGTGGGAAGTTCAAAGCCGGCTGACTGGGCGGCAGCTGTCCGTCCTGGAGGGTCTCCTTGTTAGCAGCCTCTTTAGGACCCAGAGAAGAGTGCATTCCCCCCAAGTTAGATTTATATCTAATTTTGGGGAACATATTTCTTGTATAAAATAAAGCACTGTTTGAAGGAGCTGAATCTGTTTCAGTTGGCTATTCATATATGGTTTATAATTTCTTACTTGTTTTAGATAAGATGATACTAGTCCCAGTATAGGTAAATTCAGATAGAGCTGTATCTTCTATGTATTTTCTTTAATGTGTTTTTGGTAAACAGTAAAGCACAGTACAACTTATTTTGTTCTTGAACTTAGAAATAACATCATTATAAGCAAAGAAGTCATTATTCTACTGAAATATGCTATAATAACAGAGCGTGTTGGGCTCTATGACTCATCAAAAGGAGTACCTAGGCGCTTTTTTAGCTTTGTTTTGTGTAAACAGAGTTACAAATTCGAGTTCTGCTCTAGTGCAGCAGTAACTCCAAGTCCAGCATGTGCTATGCCGGCCGAGTACTGGCCGTTGGGCATGTAGGTTTCCCTCTGTTGTAGGTGGTGTGCCCTGCACAAAGTTGGGTACCACTCGGTGGCTTTGGAGCAGTGCCATGGCAGGCGGGATGAAGAGCTCTGCCTCTGAGCAGCAGCCCTACCCCTGCCCATGCTGCCCACTCCACAGGCGGCCTAGGTTCTTGATGCCTACGTGCTAGTGTGCAGCCCAGCCTCCAGTCCCTGTGCAGTTGGTGGGGAATTAATAAGAGTACTGGGTTTTGTTGTTCTGATCTGATAGCTTATCTTGATTCATTTTCTTAGCAAATTACAGTTACATTTCATGGGCCTCCAGAGTGACTGGCGGCTGCAGGGTGGGAAGGGTGTCTGGAATCCATTGACTCAGGTTTTAAGCTGTCACCTAAGAGCTTAGTGGCCTTGGGCAAGCTACTGAACTTTCTCTGGGCTTCAGTTTCTGTATTTGTAATAGTAAAATAGTATTTCCTAGCTTACCTGGTTTTTGTGAGAATTAAAATAGTAAAAATTTAAACTTCCTATTAATGAACTCTTACTTAAAAGATGGTGGTGGAGGGTGAGAATTTCCACCTCAGGGATGCAGAACTGCAAGCAGTGCAGGTTTTGACAACTTGTCATTTAAGAACATAAGTGATGCTGGGCCTGCAGTGGCCCGCTGGCCTCGGTAGTTGACTCCAGTGGCCTTAATCCTAGCTCCGACGTGCTCAGGGCAGTGTTCCTGTTCCAGGTGTGCCCACCACGTGGCTTAGGTCTCCCTGGCATACAGTATGCTGAAAGCAGAGGGAAGGAGAGCCGGGGGGGCAGCCGGTGGAGAGTTACGGTGAGCATCAACTTGCCATTAAGAATTTCTCTAGGAGCCCTCTGTTGAGTTTAGGGTTGATTGCTTGAAGCGTTTTTTGAATCTAGGTTTTCCCTTATGTGGTATTTTTTTCCCCCTTCATCTGTGGGTTTTAAAAATGTACCTGTTCCTTTATTGTTTGGTAAGCAGGTATTTACCAAATTAATAAAAAAATCAATTTGTGTAGTTTCAGGGAAGTACAAATTCCTCACCCAGTTGTATTAAACGTTTACAAAGTATTATATATAAGGGTCTTTTTTATAGACTGTTTACCATTATATACATATATATATATTTTTTTTTTTTTTCCTGGTACTGGGGATCGAACTCAGGACCCTGCGCTTGCTAGGCAGGCGCTTATTCCACTGAGCCATATCCCCAGCCCTACCATTATAGTTTTATTATCATTTGGATCCTTTGAAGCTAGCATTTAAAAATTTGGAGCTCTGGAGCTAGGCTTGGTGGCTTACTGCTGAATTCTAACACTATAGGAGGCTGAGGCAGGAGGATGCCAAGTTCAAGGCCAGTCCGGGCAACTTAGAAAGTGGGCAAGACCCTGTCTCAAACCGCAAACACAATGAAAACAAGAGCTGCAGCTCAGCGCTAAGGCCCAGGCTCAGCCCCCCGTGCTGAAAGAGAAAACAGCAAGGGAAAGGAGAACGACTCTGCGTTCCTGGTGGGCACCTCAGGGTGCTATCAGCCTGTTCATTGCCTCCAGGCAAAAGCAGAAAAGATCATGTAAAGCTGTGATTTCCTGCCTGTTCTTTTGAAAGCTTGCGAAGGCAGTATCTTATATAGATCCGAAGCAAGAACTTTGAGCGTCAGTTCAAAGTAAGGAAAATGTTGCTGGTGGACAGTCAAGTGAGGGGAGACATGACGGCATAGTCACGGTGGGGTTTTAAGGCTGGCCCCTGCCCGGGTGGGGACTTTGCCCACTGATGTGGCCAGGTCCTTCACACATCAGCACGTGGCTGACCCTGGGACAAGGTGATGGATTACCGTTCCAAAACTAGCTAAGTGAATGTGAGTAAACCTTGCGACTATCACAGCTCCTGCATTAGTTCCATTTGTAGCCTAGTCATTTCTTTTTATATGTGTCTTATCACACTAATTGCTGAGGCTCGTGTCTTCTAGTACAGCTCCAGTCCCAAGAGGTCTTTTTTAAGGGTCTTTTGTTGACTTTTTCATTACATTTCTATGGGCGGGTCAAGTCAGATTCACGCTCACGAGCACGTCTAAGGCAGTTAAGAGCTGGCGCGTGGAAGCGTCAGACCCTAGCCATGTTGTTCCCGCATTCTGTGTGCTCTTAGGCAGTAACACTTAAAAGGAAATAAGAATGTCTTCTTCTACACTGCATCCAAGTAACTCTTTTAATGTTCATTTATTTTTCTGTAGCTTGCCGATGACCGCATGGCTCTGGTGTCAGGCATTAGCTTAGATCCAGAAGCAGCCATTGGCGTAACAAAACGGTCACCTCCAAAATGGGTGGAGGGAGTGGATGAAGTAAGTTGAATGTTAGTTTCACAGTTTTATTTTTTATATAATAATGCCAACATATTTTAATGTATCTGCAAAACAAACTCATTTGCCTAGCAGATACATAGCTAGAAATACCTAACCTTTGGGTTTATTCATTTTATGTAACGTAAGAACAGGTTTTATATATGTTAATGATTTTGGTGTTAGTTTTAACATTGGTAGTAACTTCCTCAAGTACAGAAATTAAGCTGTATAATAAAGAAGAGTAGATTTTTAAAAATTTTTCTGGTAATTTAAATTAAAATTTGCTCATATATCAGTAAGCCAGTAGGTTCCCTGCAGACCGAGCTCTGTATTCTGAGTGTAGCTAATTGTCTCTGAGGCAGATAGATACCTGCCAAGCATCAGTGGAGTTCTGGTGACTTCATTTGTTTAGATACAATATGATGTTGGCCGAATTAAACAGAAGATGAAAGAATTAGCCAGCCTTCATGACAAGCATTTAAACAGACCCACCCTGGATGACAGCAGCGAGGAGGAGCATGCCATTGAAATAACCACCCAGGAGATCACACAGGTGAGGACGCAGGCGAGTCCTGGGACCCCAGATGCCACCAAGTGTCGCCACTCTAAAGCAGCTGGCAGCAGCTTTCTAGGGTTCCTTTCCCAGTCAGAAGTTCGCAGAGGGACTTCTGGGGGCTGTGCAGCCCACCAAGTGTGCAGCATGCGTACATGACATGTTGGAGGGGGATTGTTTCTCAGTGGTTGGTTTGTTGGTAGATGCTACTACGGGTTGATTAAATAAAAATTAAACTCAGAATACTCCTGAATTCAGTCACTTGATTTAAAAACATAACTTCTAGTGCTTAAAAAATTTATTCTAAAATACAGTTCTCATAATTGAAAGTTAGTGTCCCCTTGGCTGGTGATATGACTAGTCTTTAAGCTTCAGCGTTTATGTTTTTATTTGTTTAGATCTCTGGAGGGCCCACTGTCAGAGGATGAGCATGTGAATGTGTGAACATGGTTCCTAGCATAGCTGGAGCACATTTCTCATTTCACCTGTCTGATTCCAGCAGTCTCATCTGTGAAATGGGGATAAAAATAATACCAGGTCCTGCCTCATAGTGTGCTTGCAGGGAGCAGGTAGGGAAGGAAGTGGCAGGATGTGGCGGGGCACAGGCTCTGCACAAATAGCTGAAATTCAGTGAATCCCCCTGTGTGTGTAAATGAAACCTCAGATTACTTTTATGTGCTAACTTTTCTCTATGGGAGCTGGACAAACTGGTCATTACTCTCCTCCTGCTTGTGAGTGAGTAGAGAGGCCCCGTTAGCATCCTGCTGTCCACAGCTGGCCCTAAGCGCTCCTGTCCCCTCAGCTCTTCCACAGGTGTCAGCGTGCAGTGCAGGCCCTGCCCAGCAGAGCCCGAAGGGCCTGCTCAGATCAGGAGGAGCGATTGCTGCGGAACGTAGTGGCCTCCCTGGCACAGACCCTGCAGGAGCTGTCCATCAGCTTCCGGCACGCACAGTCTGGCTACCTCAAACGTGAGTGCTGCCCAGCCTTATTTAAGAGATCTTTCATTGGAGAAAAACCACTTTGGGGATTTTTTGCTGTGGTTTTTTGGTTTTTTTTGCTTTTATGTAAATGTTTCACTGTGTGGTCCTGTACCTTTCTTTCTTGGCCTTTGAGCACATTCACACCCTTTATAACAAGAGGAGGCTGCACTCTGCCTGGACCCTGGCAGGGAATGAAGGCGCAGCTCTGGGCTATGCAGAGTAGTTCATATCTAAGCCGGAATTTGAGGAACAGCTGAGCACTATTGTTTTCTAGATGTAGAGGTTAGGGAGCTGCTCCTAAGTAGTAAAAACTGTTCTCACAGCTTAAAGCCACATATTTGCATAGTAAGGAAAGCATTTATGAGTACCTGAGAAAACTCACTGAGCACCCCTTTCCAAGTGGTTCAGGCCAGGCCAGTACACGCTCGTCTTACTTGCCCTGTAATCATGGGTTTGCTTGGTTGCCACTGTAATCAATGAAATCACCTAATCTACATCCCCATCTTCCTGGTTCTGACAGGGGGCTCTTTATTATTTTAATTGTATTTCATCTGAAATTTGATGAGGCTCACGTGGAGTTTTTACTAGAGATGAGCTCAGAGAGAAATACTGATTTTGTTGTTATTGTTCATGTTTTGTGACAGCAGTTAGAATAAATATTTCTCTTTTTGCTTAGAGATTCTCAAATGATCATGTCCTTTTTGTGTTGGCATCAGGTGACTTGTTCACATTTGGAGTGCGGCTCTGTCTTAAATAATGCCAGCACTTGCATGTTGTTGGGTGCTTTAACGCCTTGTTCTCCCTTCACCCCCTGGAGATGGGCCTCCCGAAGGTTACGAGGAGGTCTCCACTTTGACTGTTGAGCTTCACTCTAGATCTGCCCTGTGCCATGGTGGAACGGTAACCAGGATGGTTTACATAGTCAAGTAAAGTGGATTCCTATCTGTGATAGGCATGAAGAATCGAGAGGAAAGATCCCAGCATTTTTTTGACACATCAGTACCACTAATGGATGATGGAGACGGTAATGCTCTGTATGATCGGGTACGTGAAGGGGCTAAGAGATGGCTGCTGTACATTTGCACCCTATTCTGTGTCGCTAACCCCTGTGCAGTGCAAATGGGGCAGCACTGTTGGGCCGGAGTGCCCATCAAGTGGTCTTTGCAGTAGGCAGAACAGCCATACTGTTTCTTCCTTTCCAAAAGCCACAGGAGACCTTGTGACCTGCTTTCTAGAGCCTTCAGGAAAGCAGCAGTGACCACTTGCTCAGGACGAACGCAGAGAAGCACAGGGCCATCCCAGAGACCTTGCATGGCTGCTCATTGAGCTTCTCTTGCGTCCCTTGCTGTGGCCACTGTGCCAGCGAACCCAGTGCTTTGGGGAATTTGCATCTTTCCCATTAGGGAAAAATAAATGCCTATTTATTGTCATGTATCTTATATCTTTCATAAGTTCATTTTCTTTGAATTATATCTGAAGTGGTACAGCATAGGTTTCCTAAAGGGGAAATTCTGCACTGTTGTTTTGCTAGGGTTTCACAGATGACCAGCTTGTGTTGGTGGAGCAGAATACCCTGATGGTGGAAGAGAGGGAACGAGAGATCCGCCAGATTGTGCAGTCTATATCTGACCTGAATGAGATCTTTAGGGACTTAGGAGCCATGATTGTAGAGCAGGTACGTGGGTTACCCTTCCTATCCGTGTGTTTTTCTACTGTTGACCTATTCCTTGTCAAAAGCCTTTGATTCTGTATGTCAGGAAAGAATTTGAACGTGCGTGTATGTGTATACATGTGTGCACATATATATGTAATATATGTGTGTGTGTGTGTGTGTGTATATATATATAAAACAATGATATAGACTACTGTCATTCCCTATAAAAATATTAATAAAGTCAAAAAGAAATAGAAGTTCTAATACCTTGCCCCTGCCTCGAGGTACTGCTGAGCACCAGAGTGTGGAGCCCTGCTTGATTCTGACCAAGCCTAGCACTGATTCTGGCAATAGATAAGATTTCCTTTCTAATTTTGGCAGGTTATTGTGTAATGGCCATTGGAACCACTAGCTTTCAAGTAGAATTAAATTGTTGTTCACCGTTAGAATCTGATTAGGGCATTTTATTATCTTGCCAGCGGGAATTTGGGTCCTGATCCCCCAGAAACCAACTGCAGAATGGAGTGTTCAGGCCATGCAAGATCCAGTTACCCTAATTACTCCCACGTTACCCTATGAACTGCTGTCTCTCCCGATCCAGCATGTTTCCAATAAGAGTCCTATCATATGCAGCTCAGTGGCCCCTTCGTCCTGGAAGGGCCAAGAGGTTAAGCAGTTTTTAAAAAATTCTCCTTCAGGCACAGTTTTTAGTTTTGGGTGGTGAGTTGGCGCTCTCTACGCTCTGCTGTGACCCATGGAGAACCACCTTCGGGTTTATAGATGTGACAGTCGGTGTGCAGGCCTAATTACTTCAGGGTTGAGCTCTGCTTACTTGACTCCAGTATTCAAGCAGCAAGTGGACATCAGAGCTGGCCTTTCATAGCAGAGCCTATGTCCACTGAGCCACACCTTCTTTTACGCCCCAGAGAGTCTGACTGTGGCATACCCTCAGTGCCTCGACCTGAAAAAGAAACCTCAGTTTGTTGGTAGTTCTCATAAGCTAGATTTTATTGCAACTAACGTAGCACTCTGCCGCCAAGTACCTCACACTGCTCAAGGGTGGATCCTAGAGTTTCCAGTGCGTAACTTTATCACACATTAGGAAAAACACATCTTACGGCAGATGATGTCTATAATTTGCATGTCTGGTATTTGAAGTTCAATTTCCCTCGTTGCAGTTGTTGATCACCTGTAACTGTCATTTATTACTCAGGGTACGGTCCTTGATAGGATTGACTATAACGTTGAACAGTCCTGTATCAAAACCGAGGATGGCTTGAAACAGCTTCACAAGGTAATAATAATTTTCACTGGTTGAGAATTTTAGGAACTATTATCAAATCTCAAGAATTCATAAGAGGATTCTCTGCTGGCATAACTCTTAAGCATTCACGTTTATGGTTGGCTATCAGTGCAGTCGTGTCCAACATACCCCAGCATTTTGTTTGGAGCTGACTGTGGGCTGTTGCCATTTTACTGCAGCTTACCTTTCCATGTGTGCCTTGCCCTGAGGTCAGACAGTGCTGAGAGCTCTGTTCTGTGACAGAAAACTCTGAAAGGTCTGGGGGTTTCCTTCTTTCATCCTTTCTGAGACCTCTCATTTGGGGGAGTCGATTGAATTGGGTATTTGCTAAAATACCTGTTGAGAAATCTGTCTGCTTGTTACTGCTGACTCAGACGTTGCTTGTTGTGATGCACTTCTGATGAATTGCTGGTAGAGAGTCATTCTGGAGATGATAAACATCTAATGTTCCCTTTAATTACCGTGGCATATCTGTGTGCTACCTGAGAAAAGAGGAGTTTGTGGAAATGAGTGGTAGGGCTCTCATTCTTTGCTAATGAGGTGCCTATTTCAGGATGTTTTCATATTATTTGTTAATTTCTTTCTCTTTAAAGAAAGGCAATGGAAAGCATCTTAGAAATCTCGTCATCAGTTATGAGAAACATGCATGAACTGCTGCGTGCTGGTATATAATTGGGCACATATTTTCTTTAAAAGGAATATAATATTTCACAGATAAAATAAATTCTATTTATTTCCTTGTGTCATTGAGACTCAATGGTATTTCTAGCAAATAACACCTTTCCAATTCACTAACATTATACTATTATTTTTCTGAAACCAGTCACTTCTTAGAGCAGGGATTGCCCCCAACAGTGGTATTAGGTGTTCAGAGTCTGGCTTTATAGTCTAGGCAGAAATCCTGGCCTGTCTTCAGGGTGTTGCTGACCGGTGGAAGCAGAAAGGAGAGCAGTGCATAGTGGGGGGAAGTCCTGCCTTGGCTAGGCAGAGGCTTGTTAACATATTTAGATGAACTTGGTTACCAAGCTCTGTATATTAGAAGTGGAAACCAACTTTAGTTTTTCATTCTGTAATA
This sequence comes from Dinomys branickii, assembly GCA_004027595.1. Classification (NCBI taxonomy): domain Eukaryota; kingdom Metazoa; phylum Chordata; class Mammalia; order Rodentia; family Dinomyidae; genus Dinomys; species Dinomys branickii. Next base: position 69,663 of record PVLD010004827.1, read on the forward strand.
CCCAGGTTTTGATACGCTGCTGAATTATGCATGGGTTTTGAAGTTCCTTAAATAAAAACTAGTGAAACATGTTTTCTATTATAACACAGACAAAGGGGAAAGCCTTTTCTGCAGAAGTGAACAAATCTAGTGGGAAGTAGAAATTTTGTTTTAAGTTGTACTTTATAAATCACTGTGAGAGGTTTCCAAGCATATTACTTGGTGTGGCTTCCCTAGTGCCTGGCGGTTTATTAGGGAGGAAGCTGTGCTCTCCATCTTCTCGGACCCACGCTGACCTCGCCATCGTTGGCGATCAGCTCCTCTGAGGTGGATGGAGCCTTAGGAGTCGCTTCCCCGAAGACATTCTCGTGATGATCTTCTCCTGCTCTTTCTCCCCAGTTGAGGTGGGCTCACTGAGAAAGCTCAGCCTCAGCCTCCGTGCAGTAGGCTGGGTGCCTGGGGAGGTGAGATGGAAGGGACTAATATCCTTGCCTGCTCTCTTCCTCGGTGTGCCTTGCTATTGTCCACAAAGGGCGGGGCATGCTCTGCTTCTGGGCCCTCAGCACCCACCACAGCTCTCCTGCCCTCTGTCTCCTTGCTCGGGCGTGTGTCTGTTACCAGCAACCCTGGGCATGTTGGGACTTCTGCATCTCAGGCCAGGTGGAGCAGACAGCACTTCCGGTGTGCAGGTAGGCCTCGCCTCAGGTTGAGCCTCAGGGAATGCCCCTGCTGTGTCTTGGTTAGTAATGTTAGTGAATTGCTGTGTCTGGGAAGTGCACCTCAGCTGGGCTCTCTGTCCATAGCAGATCCATGGCACATACCTATTCATTTCCACTACAAAGTATGGGCTTTTTGTTTCTGATTAAGGTCAGAGGGGTAGCACGTGGGCTTCTTTAGGCTGTTGGTTCCATATTCCTGGTTGTGATACCTGCAGCCAGCTGTCCGTTGTGGGGCAGAAGGCATATACATTTCCAAACACAGTGCTTCTGCCTGACAGCCAGGGAGGCGGAGTGGGGAGAAGCAGGTCCATGTAGACCATGGAACATTGTCCGTAGCGTCTCTACCAGTCTCTGTCCTAACAGTCAATTCTGAGCTAGTGTTTTCCCAAGTCCAGAGAGATAAGTAGCACCAGGGTCCCCAAGCTCTTCCAGCTGAGTCCACACTGAGGGAAGGTTCCTAACATGGCCTGGCCTGCACAGGGACACCATTCACTGTGCAGAGGAGCCGGAGTCTTATGCAGGAAAACAGGGAGACGGGTTGGGATTCTTGGGAAAATGACTGCCTTTTTTCCTCCTCTCTCTGTAGGCAGAACAGTACCAAAAGAAGAATCGGAAGATGCTTGTGATTTTAGTATTATTTGTCATCATCGTTGTCCTCGTTGTTGTCCTCGTTGGTGTGAAGTCTCGCTAGTGACCGCGGGCTCGCTGTGCGCCACCTCATGGATTTCCCCGTGTGGGGGCTCAGCCTGCACCCGCCAGCTGCACGCCGAGGGGCAGCCAGCGGGCCCTGTGGGCATGGGCAGCGAAGCTTCCGGTAGATTCCTCCTCGCTGTGAGAGGAAGGGAGCCTTTGTTTTTGTTTTCCATCACTGTCAAGTCTTTAAGGGCCTTTGATACTGTTGCAGAATAGAGATTGGTTCTGTGATCAACTGTAATATATATATTTTTTAGAAAGTGAAAATGAGTTGAAAGTTTACAGGCACTGCTGAAGCTGTTCAGTGTTGTATGTGTATATGCTATTTTTTTAGCATTTATGTCTGAGCAGCATGTCAAAATAATTTTTGGAAAAAAAAATTTAAACCATTTGGTTTTTAAGAAATTTGGTACCAAAAATTTATGAGTAGAAGCAAAAATGCCTCTTCATTTTTCTCTATATATTTTCCAGTTGAAAACAACCTAAGAAGTCCTTTCAGAATTTATAATCCGTTCCCCATTAACTTAATTTAGCTTTTCCATCACTGTTAATGATCAGAGTAACAAAGTGTGAAAAATAAGAAACCATCATTGATGTTAATTAACACATATAGATGGGCCAGTTAAAACAGCTTCATAAGTTTAAATTAATTGTAAATAGAGTATTCCTCATTTAAAAATTTTGCACTGCATTTCTACTGTATACCAAAAGGGGTTACCAAGCAAAACCATCTGAATTTAAAAGTTGGTGATTTGAACCAACCTCACATTAGAAGGAAGCTTGACAGTGTCACGAAAGTCACCAGATTGAGCAAGTGTGTCTCTGGATGTCCCCAGCCACCCCTACTCAGCCCACTACTTATATACTAACTACATAATGACCTGTTCAAACCAGACTCCATTTAATGAGCTGTGAATTTACACAGAGGCCATTTTAAATGGGTCACCCCATTTAGGATTAGTGGATCTCAAATTATTAACCAAACATCACTCCATTTCAAAGTAAAATATTCCACCAGTGACTTGATTTATTGGCTCTTCCATTGCCCTTAACATGCCCAGAAAGTAGGCACACTCCTGAGGGTGGTGACAATCCTGACTAGAAAATCCTGCACTTATGTGAGCGTGGATCAGATCGCCAAAGCAGGACTTTGTCGGTTACCTGTCTATTATTACTATTATGGTGCTTGAGTTTATTCTTGGAACTGAAATGTGGGAAGTGATGATAGCTTGGAAAACTGAACTTGTTCATGTTTCATTTGTGCTGTTTGAGTTGATACCAGTATAATTTTGGTGGCTTTTGTGTAATTTTTGATGGTTTTTTCATTGTTTCTCCTTCTCTTAAAATATTTAAGAAGAGCATGACCCCATTAAGTGTGTTACATTTTATTTAAGCCAGTCACATAAATGGCCTCTTCAAGAATTGCTTTTGAAGTGGCTTCCAGAAACTTACACTCAAGTCATGTAAACAGACCGTGTCTTAGCCCCGAGCCCTGCCCAGCCTTCCCACCTTGTGTCCGCCTCTGGGCAGTCTCCTGTTTCCGCACTGCTGCAGGCTGCGGGACGCTGAGAGTCCGGAGGTGTGCCCCGCGTTCCCTGGTGGACACTGGGTAGGAAACAAGAACCGAGGAGTCATCTCCTCCCTCTTCACCTCTGAGGGGCGGGACACACAGGGTCCCAGCTGGTTTTAGCCCTGTGGCGCAGAGTCATTGAGACCAGCGGCTCCTTGGAGTGGGGCTGTTTAAATTAGGGAACTTGCCTGAAAAAGAATTCCTGGAGATCATGCCAGATGATTGTTAAAAGCTTTTGAAAATGCCCCGTCTTACCAAGCCCTGAGGGAAGCTAACCCTTTAAGAGAGGACCACCGTTCATCTATATTTATTTCCCCAAGTAGGGTAATTTGGGTTGCTTCCCCCATAGCCCTGTTCAGGTAACAATGGATCTGGTTAGAAATTGTTTGGGGAGTCTTGTGTGAGGGTGGGGGAACTGTCCTCTTCAGCCTGAAGCTCGAAGGGGCTGTCTGCTGCAGTGACTGGTGCCGTGGGATGGGAGATGGAAAGGCCAGCCTGGAGCTGGCCTCAGAGCCCATACCGGACCTCTCGGGGTCCTTCAACCACTGTATTTTTCTTTTGAGCCTGTACTGGGGGAAGATCAGTAGCATTTGAGAAAGTAAAGAAAAATTGATAATCATGTCCTGGTACCTCAGGGTAACGTTTTCCCTCTGAGACAGATGGTTCCTTGGCCTGCCCGTAGGCGTGCCCTTTAGGCCCTGCTGGGCTGTGGAGGTGACAATCATCCAGGCCAGACTACCCACTGGCCTGGGAAGCACCCTCCAGAAAAAGGCCCTGCCCAGAAGGGCTTGCTCTGGGCACCTGGGCCTAGCCCCAGGGCCCCTGCCCCTTTCCCAGGGTCCTGGCTGGCTCCTGTGAGTGGAGCTGGGAAGAAAAACAGAAATGTTAATGTCTGTTTTGCAAAAGCTCCTGATCTTTCCCAAGATTGTAACTGAAAACTGCTGTCTGTCATTTTTTTCTGGGGCGGGCGGGGGGGGGTTGCTGGCTAGACCATGTTGTGTGAAGCCGTGTGCGTCTCTAACTTAACGGATTTACCGCTTTCTCTGCTAATTGAGAGAGCATTATTTATTTGTTTTGACACAAGTGCTTGCAGTGTTTTATCCCAGCTAATGGCTTCTTAAAGGTAATAAAACCCTTCAACCTAATTGGTCAGATAAGACTTTTTTTCCTGTATGCTTAAATAAAGTAATTAGTGAAGCGCTTCTACCCAAAATGACTTTTTTTGTCCTTTTTAAAAAATTAATTTACTGTTACTGGAAACTTTTTGTACAATAAAACAATCATGCAGATTAAAGAACATCCTGCAATCCTAGTATTAATTTTAATGATGGGTTCACGTTTTCTTCAAAAACGTTTGTGTTGGGGAGGGCCTGACCAATTCTGTGCTCTTTTTGGCTAGGACTATTTATAGTGGGCCTGAGGCTTTGCCTCAGTGTCTGCGAGTCCATTCGTCTGTCTAATGCATGCTTTCAATGGGCCTGATCTATGTACTGTCCAAATACACATAGGGAAACTGCCTGAAAGGCACCTAATTATTTTTCTTATAAAAACATGCTTTCTATACATACCAAGAACACCTGGAAATCTTGAAGTAAAACTCTAGCATGCCTGGAGTATTTCTTGCATGCATGCCCCAGGACATTCAGCTTTCCACAGGGTTTTGAGTATCCCCCATTCTGTCACACCAAAAACGTCCGGGACAATGTTTGTCACTTGAGCCCAAAGCCAAGACTGTTCCAGGATCCCCAAGGACTTGGAATGGTCTTTGTCACAAAGTATCGACCTTCATACATGCGCACGCCTGGTAGGAGAGATGTGCTCGTTGGGTTGTGGTGGGTGTGTTTCTTCAGTTAAACACTGGCACCTGTTTGGGAGTCGTCATTCCCGGTGGTGTCCTTGGCGCCCTGGGCATTTAGTCCTGAGGTGCTGCTGTTGCTCGTGGCAGTTACCCTCCCAGCCTGCTGACAAACCACACAGAAGAAGCTAGCTCTTCCTCTGGTGTCCTCACCTTGTTCTTTGGCTAGAAATCACGTTTCCCCTCACTAACCTGCCCATCAGCCACCTCAAGGGATAGATAAATGTCTGTAATAGGGTTCAAGAACGTTCAGACTACTGGTAATATCAGTAAACAAGTCACCCATCCTGATGGGCTGTGGGAAGGGGGAACACACCCGTGGACATACAGGTTCTTGAGTGGAAACCTCTTTGGTTATGTTCCAAAGGAGACTTTGGTGGCCAAGTTTTGAAATGGTGCCACAAGAGTGTGCAGATAAAATCCAGAACATTGTTGAGGATAGTGCTCTTAAGACTTTGGCTCTGGTGCAGAGGTGGTAGACCATGGTGTTCCCCTTTGAATGTTTAACCTTAACTGCTAGAAAACAGGCTAGAGGTAGATTTTCTCTGCTAAATGTAGCAAATACTCTAGAGGGTCAGCTCATAACCCAGAAAGCAGTCTTCCCTGTCTGTCACTGTGTAGTCACAACAGAACAATGTGCCTGGTCTAGCATATGATACATCTAAACATGACCAGATAGCTTGTCACTCCATATACTGCCTTAGTCAAATCATAAGAACCGTAAGGAGGGAACTCGTAGAAGTGGGTGATAATTAGTTGGGTGCAGGGAAGACAGCAGAGCAAGACTAAGAACCACTGCCTCCTGGTGTTGTTGATGAACTGATCAGAAATTGTAAGATTCCATTTCTTCTAGGATTGAGGGAGCCACACCTGATGCATCTGATGTTAGCTACATAGTAGAGGTTAGCATTTAAGTTGTGCCTTCAGTTGTATATCTGTGTACTGACCCTTTAAATCTCCTGGCTTTCTCTGCAAATTCTCTTGACCATCCAGGTGCTATCTTTAACCTTGTGCCTGATGTTTGTGCCCAGCTGTGTTTTGAAACTGAGGGAAAGCAGCCCCTGCAAATCGATGGGTATCAGAACAAGCTAATGTGGGCCCTGGGTGGCAGGCAGAGACTCCATGTTCCTGTAAGTGTTTCTGATGTAGGACTCAACAGTGGAGACCACTGCATGCCACCCTCAGACATGGCGTTGTACCACTCTGAGGCTGGGTTTTCCTGCTCTATCAAGAGACATTCCACAGAACTAATGGCAGAGACTTGTGCACAATTATCTGGTCAGCTGAGGCAAAAGAAAATAATCATTTGTCCAATTGTCCAAATTGGCTCTCTGGACCGTCCTGAATGCTTGGGATAATTGTGTGGTTCTCCATTTTTGCCCCATAATCTGGCTAAAATGGACCATTTAGATGAAGCTCCATTCAACACAATGCACATTTCAATTGGGCTCAGCTAAAATAGACGACTAGGTTTGGCATTTTCTGTTTGTCAACTGTAATTCTATAATTGCTTTTAGCAAATCATCCAAATTCCACCATTAGTAATCACTATTTTTTTTTTTCATTTTATAGATGTTGTAATAGAGGCAAAGGGGTCTGGTTTGCATCATTGGTCTCTTTGTCAGACTAAGTGCTGGGGCAATCAAATGTTTGTAAGTTCTTCTGACCCAGGGCACCATAACAGGTCTCTGTCTTCATCAACTGTAGGGAGACAGACAACGTCTCTCCCTACCCAAACCTCCCCCTTTTGCAGACGGTGAAACTGAGACCTGCCTGCGTCAGGGCTTGCCAAGGTCATGCGTTGAGTGCAACTCAGGGCTAGAACTAGAATCGTCAGCCTTCTAATTTCCAGACCAGCACTATTTCTGCTTATGCCATTTTAATTGTTCATTTCTTTCCATAAAATTAAATGACCTTCCTCAAGAAAGATTGAATGGTCAAGATGTGATTTGGTGAAAAGCTTCCTCAAGGATTTTTTTTTCTTAGTACAAAGATGAGACTAGGCTGCAGCTCTGAGAGATTTGCACACGGTGGTGTGTCATTATCCCCAGCTCGGGTTTTTTTGTGTAATTGGTGTGAAGAGATCGCTGCTGATGAGTCAGCCTGCTGCTGAACAGAAAATAATGATTCTTTTGTGACGTGACTTGATGTACGGACATGTGGGTTTGTGGTTGTTTATAAAAGGTATATATGTACATAAAACACTTACTGAGATGGATAATGTCATTTTAAAGTTGTAAATAATAAAAAATAGTCTGGAGCAAAACTGATTTTACAATTGCCTGAGAATGTGGTACTTCATTTTAACACTATGCAATGGCTAGAAATTGATTTTTTTAAATCCAATTAAGCCTCAAGGTTGGTTATCCATTTAAAAGGTCGGATGAGTTAAACAATGACAGTACCTTTGGTTCACGCTAATAATTAGATGTACACGGAACTTCAGCACTCACATTGTGCTTTGCAGATGCTTACATTTTGTGTCTGCCAACGATGCCCTCCCCAAGCCCCCAGCTATGGTGAGGGTACACCAGGCGAAGCAGGTCCCCAACTCGGTGAATCCCCAGCGGCCTTCTGGCACTGGCACTCCTTCCCCTCAGATTTCCAGCATCTACTCTGGAGAGGCTGGGTCTCAGCAGACAGCTTGTCTCTCCCCTTTCTGAAGCCCCAAGAATAATGGGACATGGACAGTAGCCTCTCATTTAAAAGAGAGATTCAGGCACCTCCTGGTTGCTTGTATTGCCAAGTTTATAATGCAACAAAGAAATCTTGTTTTAAAAATACTACTATAGTGCATATTTACTACATAATCCTAATGTGTTAAGAAAAAGGCTTGAAAATACCTTTTTATAGTTCTCGTAGGTGATATTTAAGTACTACTGAATTCGTGACAATGCTGAGAAAACAGCAACCTGATTGAAAGGCTTGTTACTCTGCTTGAGTTGTAACGTCACTCAAATTTTATAAATCACTGAGAACAGATAAGCGATCTTATTTCAAATCCAGCATTTTAACCTGCGTTGTAATTCATACGAATAAGGCTGATGCATTTCAGTACTTTCTATCCATAACTATGAACCAGCTTGAGATATGGAATCTTCCAGATCCAGTGAGAGAAAAAAAAATATATTGAATTTCCTCCTCATTGCCCTGGGGTGGGGGGTGATAACAGTTCTTGGTTGGTTTTTGCCCCCCCTACCCTTCCTCACACTGCCCAGCTGCCAAAATCCTCAGCAACAGATTTATGATCTTTTTAAAAAGATCTATATTCAGATACCACAGATAGATGTGTAATAAGCACAAGGGTGTTTCTGAGGAAAATGTGACGCAGGTTGAAGAGTGAATCATTTTCAATACACTGGAGAAATGTACTGTTGAACAGAATCCTATAAGTGAATGTTTTCCACAGAAGAGACTTTCTGATCAAAATAAACATCTGCTTCCTCAATTTGCCTCTCCGTCGGTCTCCACTTGCACAGGTTGGATTTGCATAAAGGAATGTGGGACCATGTTTGATTAGTTAATTATTTCTCTTTTCCTTCCTACAGCTTTCCCCTCCCAAGGCTCCAGGTCTTAAATATACCCCTGAAAACTTTCGCAACTAGAAAAATAATTCTGCTGGTGTTCAGAAGTAAATAGGAATTTAGTTCCTGAGACATGAGGGTTATTGCTGTCTCGCACTGTGCCCTTCCTGAGAGAATAGTTTAGGCTGGTAGGACGGCAGGGGACTCCAAGAGCAACTAGTTCAGCCCCTCATTTTATTGAGAAGTCCTAAAAACCAGTGTCTGAAGGAGCACTTTCTGCTGTTAATAAATGGCTCTGCAGGTACACTTTTATTAACACATGCCCCCCCCTCCCCGGTCCCACGGATAGGCAAAAGGAAAGACACAATGCTCGTAGATCAGTTTACAGAATGTGCTTTTCAAGTAGAGCGCACAGGAGTGCATATGGTGCACTGCCTTTTGTGCAGAATCCCTGAAAATATGTGATCTTACTTTTCTCACAGAGATAAGAAAGATAAAGCTAATGAAGACGGCTGCCTGTGGTGGTAGAGAGGTTGCCTGTGAGGGTCGAGTAGAAACAAGGATTTAGGGACCAGAATGAGAGGCGACTCCTTTGAACACATACGGTTCTGACTTTTAAGCCATGTGATTATGTATTCAGAAGAGAAAAAGCAGCTCATTACACGGAATAGAAACAAACATAAAACTCCATGTACATCACATTGTTGAACCACACAAATAATGCAATAAATTTTTAACGTACCATGGAAAACACTCCCAGAACAAACGGAATCAAGAAAAGCAGGTTTGTTGATGGGAGTAGAGACTCGTAGTGAATGTTACAGGAAGAAGCAGTGGATATCTTTGTGGGGCTGGTTAGGGGCCAGGGAGAGGGAGGTAAAAGTGACCCGACATGGTGGGCGAGGAGACCCCTGAGGTGCGGTGTCTGAGTGGAGGACTCAGTGCATACTTGGTGCAACCCACCCCTGCCCTCCGGGAGGATCAGAAGCAAAGGCACCCAAGCAGCAGTGAGCGCTGCACCACACGCTTGCTTTCTACCAACCTTTCCCCCTGTAGAAGCCAAGGGTGCCTGGACAAATGGTTGACTATCTGGGGGAGAGGGGCAAGAGGGACCCAGTGAGCCCAGGGATCATCTTATTATTGCAGAAAGGACCAAAGTCTTCCGACACTGATAAGAACATGTCAAAAAGACATACAGGCCAGCCTGATGGGGCTTTTATTGGCCTAAATGGGGGCAGTTGGAGCAGTGGTAGCAAATCACACTTATGTACATACATCCTGGGGCTGGGGCCTGCTTCACTGGTACAGTTGTGGCACCACTTGGTTTAATACCCTGCCATTTACCATCTTAAAATTCTCTTTTGAAGAAGAGGCTGTGCATTTTCATTTTGTACTGGACTTCACAAATGGAGCAGCTAGTTCTGGGGCAGGGGTAGGTAGTCTTTGCTAAGGAATACTGGGAATAAGGTAGTCTTTGCTAAGGAATACCCCTGCCCCAGAACTAGCTACCCCATTTGTGAAGTCCAGTACAAAATGATTTCCATGGTGCACATGCATGCGTGTGTGTGTGTGTGTGTGTGTGTGTGTGTATGTGTGTTTGGGGGGTGATCAAACAGCAACAAAATTCAGAACCCTTCAAGTCCTCAGAGAAGGATGAGTTAGGGAAGACCACAGATTGGGATGAGACCTGACTTGGGTCTTGAGGGATCAGCTGAGGGGTGTGCCAGGCAGTCTGATCCAGGCCCAGGGAAGTTCTGTCTCACTCATCAGGGCATAGTCCAAGCCCTAAAGCCCAATGGTAGGCCTTCAGAACTGATGATCGATAAATGTATACAAAATAAATGAACACACTAGAAGCCACAAAGCTGCTTTCTAGTTCAGACACAATGGCAAGGGGGACCTGCCGGCGACTGGCTGAGTCTCAGCAGGCATTAGGAGATCTTGTAGTGACTCTGGCATGAAATTAACATATAAATGCACATTTCAGACAACTACAGCCATCTTACATGATACGATTTCAGAAATGTGTCCTAGAATGTGAACAGAATCAAAAAGCTTTCTAATAAGTCCTGGGAACATTATTTTGATTTCTTCCAGAAGGTTTTTTTTTTTTTTTTTTTAACATTTTCCTTAAATTCCAAGTTAATGGAATACCCAGTTGAGTCTGGAATGGGTCTCAAGTCATCAAAACCATAAATTGCTTCTTGGGTTGCATCAAAGAGCTGGTAATTTATTTTAAACTTTCATTTTTAAAGAAAATTAAATAGAGGTGAATTTTTCATTGACAGTGAAATATATACGAAGCCATGGATTCATACCTTCATAAAAATTTATCTAAACACAGTGCTGCCTGTCTTATTTATGCCGAAGTCTGTAAAGTCTGCAGTGAGAGGGGGAAAGTACTTTCCTGGAATCTATTTGTATCTGTCACAGGCTGCATCTTGAGGAAATTGGCAGGCATTTGAAATGGAATAATTCCTTAGCGCTCTGTTTGGGTTGGAGTTCTTCGATACAGAAGTGGCTAGAAACCAGAGTGGGGAGTATTTGCTTCTAACAGTCACCTAACATTTCTTTCTTGCTTTTGTGTGTAATAAGTGCTCAATAAATGTTGGCTAAATTGAATCATCTTGTTCATCCTTATTTGAGGTCATCGAGGTTCTTTGGTCTATTCTCAAATAGGGAGAATTGTAAAAGGGAAGTCTTCAGACTGATCTCGCCACCAGCAGCTTGCGGCCTCTTCAGATGCCCCAGAGTTGGCTCTCTGAAATGCTTTCTGTAACCCTCCTCAGCTTGCAAAAATCTGTGGAGTGAACCAGATTCTCCCGCCCATCGCTGCTGCCACTCCTGCTCTTCTCCAAGACCTCCGTGCTGCCCTCTGGTTTCTGAGTCCCCTGGACATCCGTGTTTCCTCCAGGGACTTCTCCTCACCCTGTCCTAGCGGGCAGAAGTTCTGTCTCACTCATCAGGGCATAGTCCAAGCCTGTCACCCTCCAGCTGTCTCAGCCTCCTCTGGAGTGCCACGCGCCTGTCTTCCACAGTGTATTTGCAAACAGAAGAAAGAGTGATAGATCTTCTTGCCGCTCTTAGTACCCTTTACAAATGTGTGAAAATATTCAGCTGCTGTAAAATCTTTTGAAGAAAATAAGATCCAATTAGCGTTGACTTTTATGTCGGGAAAGCCAGGGTTTCAAAGGAATTCCTTTCACTTGTTGAGCAGTTATTTTGTGATGCCTGCTCTGTGCTGGGCACTGGAGGGCAAAAGCAGGCCCAAGGCCGGCCTGCAGAGCACTGCCACTCCAGCCTATGTTGCTGTCGAGGGTCTGACTGGTATGGGATGGTGGCTCACAGATGAGCCGGGGACCTGGAGTGGGTGGGCAGGGAAGTTGTGGGCAGTGATGAGCTGGGGAATGGGGAGGTGGGCTGGCAGAGTGCTGTGCTACGGAATTGCTTTGCTATTTTTTAAGGCTGGTCCTGAAGAAATTCAAAATAAGAAGAATGGTGCCTGGAACTAGCTGGAGGCCATTGAAAGGGGTGACAAACCAAGTCCCACAGCGGTGAGGACGCGGGCATCACAGGGTAACAGACTGTTTTGCTTAAATGACTCCAGGATCATCCTTTCCTGAGGCCCGGAGCAGCCAGGACCTTCACCTCCACCACCCAGCGTGTGCCACACATTCTCAGCCCAACAGGTGACACAGGTGATGTGCTGGGCTCCTCTCCCTGAGGTGGGCGGAGGCTGGAGACGGAGCTGGGTGGGGTGGGGAGGGGTGCCCACTGCACAGTGGACCATGTCTGACCCGCCCTCCTGGAAGCGGAGGCCTGGAGGGAAACCCAGGACCTCTCACCCCCTCCCAGGCGGGACTGCAGCGTGTCGGGCGCCTACTACTAAGTGGCCAGGACGTGACTGTGGACACCGTGCCCACCAGACTCGGAAGCTGGCCCGGATCCAAGGACCACAAGCCGTCCGGCCCCAGCGATGGGGCCCGGCATGTGTCCCGCCTGCCTGGGGAGGTCTCCTGGGGCCTTCCGGGCCCGCAGAGGGCCTGGCCCGCAGAACTCGGGCCTCGCAGGGCCCGCGGGAGGCCTGGCCCTGCCTGAAACCCCTCCGCGCCACCGCCAGGGCCACCTCGCGCCCGCCCCGCGGCCGGCGCCCCCTCGCGCTCCGGGCGGGCCCTGCACGTCTCGCGCAGCCCGCGGTGGCGGGGGAGGCGGGGCGGCCGGGCAGGCCGGGGCGGCGCCGAGTCGAGCCGGGCCGGAGCGGGCGCGGGCGGCGGGCGGGCGGCCGGCGGCCGGGGGCGCGGGCGGAAGATGGCGAACGTGGGGCTGCAGTTCCAGGCGAGCGCGGGGGACGCGGACCCGCAAAGCCGGCCCCTGCTGCTGCTCGGGCAGCTGCACCACCTGCACCGCGTGCCCTGGAGCCACGTCCGCGGGAAGCTGCAGCCCCGGGTCACCGAGGAGGTGAGCGGGCCGCGGCCGCCATGCGCCCCGCGGAAGCGCAGGCCCGGCGGCGGCAGGCCCCGCCCGGGACCCGGCCTGGAGCCCGCGTCCGTCCGCACCAGGGCCCGGCCATTGTCCTGGGCCGGCGCCGCCTGCCAGGCCGCGACACCTGCGCGCAGGCCTGCGCCCGCGGCCGGGTGGCAGATGCCACCTGCCTTTCCGCGTGGCGCCCGGCCCCTGACCCCGCGCCAGTGGAAACAGGCCAAGCCCCAGCCGACGCGGGGGCCAAGTGTTCGAAGCAAAGGGGTCCCCGCCCGGCCCTCTGGCCCCTCGGCCTAATTCCACGAGTGTGGCAGCGTGCCAGGCAGAGACACAAGCGCCCAGTGGCCCGATGGGGTGCCCGGGAAATGCAGGCGTGGCCCGCAGGGCGGGCTCCTGGCACGCGGCCCTGTGTGAAGTCCACTGTGTCTTGTCTCCCTTGTGATCTAGCTCTGGCAGGCTGCTCTGGCCACGCTCAATCCCAACCCCACGGACAGCTGTCCGCTCTACCTGAACTACGCCACCGTGGCGGCCCTGCCCTCCAGGGTGAGCCGGCACAACAGCCCCTCGGCTGCTCACTTCATCACCCGGCTGGTGCGGACCTGCTTGCCCCCCGGATCCCAGCGCTGCATCCTGGTGAGTGTGTCTGTGAGCAAGAGGGCCTGGGAGTGGGTCCAAGGAGCTCAGCCTTCCACCCACAACCAAGCCAGTGACCCAGAGGACCTCACACATCATAATTCCTGTCCCCCAGACAGGGCGGCAGGTCGAGACACAAGTCGTCTACCCCAGATCACTTTTGGTGGCCAGAGATTTCCTGAGGCCAAGGCTCATGTCTGAGCGCCATGCCTTGTGCTCCTGTCCACTGAGACCTGACAACATCTGGTGGCCAATGTCTTCTTTCTCCCATAGCAGGACACACTTCAGGCACCTATCCCAGTGAAGGCATGGGGGGATGGGGTCGTGGCTTCTGTGCGGCCCCCTCCTGTGGGTTTTATTCCCCAGGAGTTGACATCAGGTGGAGCCACTGCTGGGCACACCCTGTGGCCCTCAGCCCCTTCCCTGCCTCCCCTCCTTGTGCTGCAGATGGTCTGCGAGCAGTCGGACGTCTTCGCATCCGCCTGCGCCCTGGCCCGAGCCTTCCCGCTCTTCACCCACCGCTCAGGGGCTTCCCGTCGCTCGGAGAAGAGGACTGTCACAGTGGAGTTTTTCCTGGTGGGACAGGACAATGGGCCAGTGGAGGTGTCCACATTGCAAGTGGGTGTCTGGAGGTGTAGACTGTGTCCCAGGTCCCCCAGGAGCTCTTCCTTTCCATAGTGGGCGATGGGAGGGTGGCCATAGTTCCAGGGAGCCCCAGAGGGCAGCAGCCCCTCTCCTATAGGGCAGTCCTTGTTTCCGGCGTTCTCCTCTGTTATGCCAGTGTTGCCTGAGCATCTAGCTGGGCACCTTTGTGTTTTAATACCAATAATCCTCTGCCTGTGTGTACTGACTAAGTGAGGGGAGCACTTTTACACATGTTATTTCACTTGATCCTAAGAATAATGCTTTGCAGGCAGGCAAGCCTGGAAGTGACCTCTGACCTCTGGGTCTGCGTATGGGCCTGATGCTGGACTGCCTACCCAAGCCCACTCCTGTAACCTTGCCCACCACCTACACCTGCTCTAGCAGCCAGACCAGATGGTCACTCTTCCTGCTTCAGTGCTTGCCTTTCATTTCTGACCTCAGAAGCCTGAGCCCCAGGCAAGTCCCCCACCCGAGGACTCGGCGACCACCCTGCTGGTCCGCTCTCTCCTCTCCTCACCCCAGTGAGCTCAAAGCACTGGTACAAAATCATTGCCCAGCCGCATTCCTTCCTGAGAAAGGAGGAACTTGTTTCCATCTCTGCCATCTTGAATGAGTTCTCCTGTTTTTCTTCATCATCCAACTTCTAAAAACTGTCTGATTGCTTTGCTTATCTTGATTCCTTGCTTTCTCCCACCAAAGGTTAGTCTGGGCCTCCTTGCCAGTGTTGCTTTTAAGGCCTCTTCCACTGGGCTGGAGGGACATCAGCCTTCCTTGAAGCATGGCTACTTCTGGAGCCTGTGCAGTCCCTCAACAGCCTTTCTGACCTTACCCTCTCCTCCATGAGGCCGGTGTCAGGCACCTCTGGGCCCATCCTGCTGTGGGATGAGCACCCCCGCCCCATCTCTGGGGAGTTCCTTCTGAGCTCCCGGCCCACTGCACACAAGAATGCAGCCTGGAAGCCTGAGCACAGCCCTCGGGTCCCCTCACTGTCCCCTCTTCTCATCCACCCCTGACGTGTCCCTTTGTCTTCTCCCCCCATGCAGCCTCATGTTGCCTGTTGTCCCTCAGCCTGTCAAGCTTGTTCAAGGTCTGGCAACCATGTGGCCTTCTCCTTTTCCCTGCCAGGGCTTCCTTCTCAGTCCCCGTCTACAGCTCTGGTGTTCTAGGTCCACCCGCCTCTGAGCTCCTCTTCTGCAGCTTTGACGGTGGGTGGATGGGTGGTCATTCTCTGCTGGCCCTGAGTCTCAGATATCTTTATTCTCAGAATCTACCATGGTGCCCGGATCCTCACCTAAATGTGGACAGAATGAATGAATGACCTCCCCTATGGTGAAGAAACCAAGGCCCTCTTTGCCCCCATTCCTTGCTTTGTGCCAGTGCTGTGAGCTCACTAGGGTTAGGCCACACCTGCTTCCCTCAAAGCCAGTCCTGCGGCCCTGACATGCTTTTCGGACAGGATGAGAACTGCCAGGTGGCAGGAACACACACACACATCTCATGTGTGAGCTGTCAGGTCCCAGGTCTCTACCGCTGAGGCGTTGGGGTTTAATTACTCAGGACAGGCAATGGCTCTTGCAGCAATCAGGAGAGGGCGGGGGCGGCAGCTGAGCTGGCAAACTGACCCTGTGCCTGCCCTCCCTGACACGGTGGGCCTTTGGGAGGCGATGACGAATTCATTGTCACCCCGTGCACCTGCAGGCCCTTGCTGCTTTTCTGTTAAAAAAGCGTCTCCTTCCGGCTGACGCAGCTAGCTGCCCCGAGGTTCAGAGGCTTGCGGGTGGGCGGTGAAGACCGAGGTGGGGCGGCTGTCCTGGGAATCAGCCGAGAGCAAGGCTGTACCAGCAGAGAAGAGCAGGCAGGCCAAGGCCTCCCGGTTGGCCAAAGCGAAAGCAGGACCGTTGCTGCCTGCCCAATGCCACTCTCTGTGCACTGGTGGCGGCTGCACTCGCGTTTGTGTTTCCGAGCAGCTCTCCTGAGTCCTAGGGTTTCGCACTCCGAGCTGGAGGCCATGTGGCCCACTCCCTTAGGTTGCCACTTCCTGCCGGGTGCCGAGGAGACACATACGCTCCCTGAGGCAGAGCCTGCTATTCCTCTCCACACCCTATGCCCAGAGCGTGCTTCCCAGTGACAAAGAAAACAAAGGCAGCCAGCCCTGGGTGTCCTGCAGGAGCCAAGAGCTGCCCCCTGGGTGCCTGTGGGAAAGCAGCTCCCCAGGGCCCAGGGGAGAGCACGCAGGAGCCCCTGGAAAGATGGCACTGGAGAAGGTCTTGAATATAGGTGCTAGGTCCTGACCTCCGGAGGAGGATGCAGTCTGCAGAGGCCGGAGGAAGGGAAGAGCAGGATGGGGACTTCGAAAGGACCCTGGTGTGAAGTCAGGACAGTAGGCTACAGGGTGGGGCTGCATGGAACTTTCTTCCTTAGGGTGGCTGCTAGGGAGAGGGCACCGGTGTGGGTCTTGCTTCTGCCTCCTTGATGGCTTGAGTGCAGCCCTGCAGCCTCCTAGGGAGGTGTGGGGCACATCCCTCAATGCCACTGGATTCCTGGGGACATCCACCTCCTGCCAGGCCGAGTACCCCAGTGATCACTTTCTGCTTTCTCCCAGTGCTTAGCAAACGCCACGGAAGGTGTGCGGCTGGCAGCCCGCATTGTGGACACACCCTGCAATGAGATGAACACAGACATCTTCCTTGAGGTGTGCAGCCCTCTCATGCCGAGGGAGAGGCTGGGCGGGGGTGGGGGTCACAGGCCCCAAGCAGAGGAGGAGGAGACCTGGGGGCCGTCCTTGTTCTCTGACACCACTCAGGAGCCATGGGTGGCCAGCTCCATGAGGCCAGCAGCCTCAGCAGAGAGTGTGGGGAGGACAAGACTGTGCTAAGGCCCCGCAGTAGGCTTGCAGCCACGAGCTGCAGGAAGCTGGAGAGCTTGCAAGAAAAGCCTTCTCTCCTGGGTTTAATCACAAGAGTCAGGGCTGCTGGCTTCCAAGGCTGGTTGCTTTCTCCCTGCATAGGCGATGGCTCATCTCTGGCCCCAAGCCCTGGCCTCGCCTTGGGTCAAGCCATCTTCACATGTCTTCGTGTTGTTTTTTCCGTGGATGTGTCCAGGAGATTAACAAGGTTGGAAAAGAGCTGGGAATCGCCCCAACCATCATCCGGGATGAGGAGCTGAAGACAAGAGGATTTGGAGGTGGGTGGATACTGCCCCCACAACAGGGCTTGGCCTCAGGGAGTACCCAGGGGCACTTCGGTGGCAACGGTCCGGCTGGTCATATGGTACATTGTCCCAAACTACATCTTTCCTGTGACCTGAAAGAAATTAGCCCCCGTCTCAGCCCAAGGCCAGAGCCTGGGAAGCTCACTACCCCTGGAGGAGGGTGTGGCATCTATCCAGGTTCTGAGGCCTATTCTGGTAGCAGCTAGACCCAAGTTCTCCCCCTGCTGCCGCCTCATCATACCCTGCACAGCCCCGCTCCCAGCCGGCTCAGCAGGGCCTTTCTGTTCCTCGAATACACAGGTTTACACCCATGTCAGAGCTTGCACGGATGGCTCGCTCCATCTGGAATACTTTTCCCGAGGCACTCGTATGGCACAAGCTGCCTCTTTCCGGGTGTCTGGGCTCCAGTGTCACCTTCTCCGATGGCATGGGACCGTGCTCCTGCACTGCCCACAGCTACAAGGACAGAGAGACACGTGTGGCTGGGCCACCTAGAGACGCTTCCGAGGCGCCTAGGGGGTGGGCACAGGCACAGTTATCTGTGCTGTGAAACAGATGACCCCAGGATGACTGGCAGCTGCAGGTGGCACGTTCCCTTCTGAACCTCTGTGCAATAGGGTGACTCCTCTGTGGCTCAGGGTGTCTCCCCTCTGCAACCATGGGTAGCTGGTTCTGTGGCTGTTGAAGAGTTTTTCCTGTAGCCAGCCCTGTGCTGCCAGGAGGCCAGCCTTCAGGCTTCGGGCAGTGTCCAGGCTGGAGGCTGCTGGACGGAGATGTGGCTTCTGGCTCTGTGGAACCGTCTAGGGTGCTCCTATCTTTACAAGGGGGGCTCACTGCTTCTGCTGTGCCAGTAGCCAGAGATGGGACACTTAAGACCTGGCCACTCTAAGGTGGAGAGGACAGCAAAGACATGAATACCCCTGAGGGCACCCTGGGGGCCATCTTAGCAGTACCTACTGAAGACACATAGGCTCCTTACGTGAGGATGTTTCTCAGAGGAGGTGACATTTGCAGTGGGTCCTGCAGGATGAACAGGAGTTCATGGGATAGCTATTTAATTAGAGCTTGTCTAGTTGCTGTTACTACTCAGCTTAGAGACTGAGGGACCTGGAAGCCCAGCCTCTGCCCTCCCACAGGCCATGGTCTTTAGGGAAATGAAGCGTGTGAAGCAGAGCGAGGCAGTGGAGCGGAGGCCGTGGGAGCAGACTGAAGAGGGTGGTGCTGGCCCGAGTGCGGGCCGGGCTCAGGGAGGGGAGGTGCGTGTGGACCGGGGCGACCTCAAAGCATCGTCCAAAAGTCATCTCATTCTGCAACCCTGTGCCTTTCCTTCTGGAAAGAATGCAGTCTTTCTTCCCTCAGTGAGTTTTCTTGTCTTGCAATATCGTGCACAGGATCCTTTGCAGTCCCAGACGTTGGAGCTGATTTGCCTTCCGGTCTCACACCAGCCAGGGGCGGGAGGAGGCGGGGAGCTCAGGACGGGGCAGCACAGCTCTCCAGGAGATGGAGGGGCCTCTGCCGGCTCAGCCTGCACCTCACCACACTCTCCTTGCCCCCCAGGGATCTATGGTGTGGGCAAGGCCGCCCTGCACCCTCCGGCTCTGGCTGTCCTCAGCCATACCCCTGATGGCGCCACGCAGACCATCGCGTGGGTGGGCAAGGGCATCGTCTACGACACCGGGGGCCTCAGCATCAAAGGGAAGGTGAGGCGTGGGCCTGATGGGTGTCCAGCTGGGCTCCTGCAGTCCCCTCAGGGCCAGGAGGGAGGTAAGGGGGATTTCTCTAAGCACCGAGTTGGGCTGATTTGGGGAAAGTGGCCACAGGGCCTGTTTCTGTTTTGAGAAGCAGCCTTGTGGAGGGGTCCTTGCACTTCATGCTCACAGTTTAAGCAGAAGGTGGAAGTGAAAGATTATGGACAGGGACCTTTAAGAAGCTGTAGAAATGATTCAAAGGAAGGAACACGGAGCCCAGGGAGCAGAGCCGAGGAGCTGTGGCAATTGCATGTTCTTGGGTTTCCGTGAAGGGTATTCTGAGCAGTGGCCTGAATGAGGCCCCCTGTAGACCAGTGACCACCCACAAAAGCACTAGGGAGCAAGTCACCTGCAGATGCTCCTGGCAGTGGCCCTAGTAGGCACACATGGAGTGGCTTTTCAATGGAGCAGAGCAACATCCTGGCCATGGCCGAGTCTGCTGCCTGTACCCTGCCACACAGCCGGTTGTCCTCGCGTCTCGCACCTGTGTGAGTAGCCACTGCTCTGGAGAAGGTGGAGGAAACCATGAACCAGGAAGCATGCGCCCCAGGAGACCTGAAAGAAAAGGGTCTAGGAAGAAAGAGAGCTTGGGAGGCCGGGGATGAGGAAGGCACATTCAGAGCAGACATTGGCAAGCTGGCAGCAGCCGGTAGGGCTCACAGATGTGTCCTGTTGGTCAAATGATGTTTTTAAAATTTGAATTAGTTACCACCATTTAAAAACAGCAAGTAGGCCAGAACCCTAGCACTGGGAGGCTGAGGCAGGAGGATTGCCATGAGTTCAAGGCCAGTCTGGGCCACACATCGAGACCAAGTCTCAAAAATAACAACAAAAAGAAAGAAAAGAAGAAAGAAAGAAACAAGAAAGAAAGAAAGAAGGAAAGAAAGAAAGAAAGGAAAATGGGAAGGATTCTCATAGAAGACTGGATTTCAGGCCTTTGTGAGCTCGGAACACCTGGAAACACTGGTTCTGCCTTCATACCTAGTGGCATTCTGCCAGGGCTGAGTGTGCAATGTGCTGGGGCACAGCCTGCGTCCTCCAGTTTGCCACAGGCTGCCCACCGTCGTGTACTACCCCTACACTGAGCTACTCCGCCAGCTGCCGCTTACAGTTCAGCTGTGTGTGCAGAGTGGGTGATCATTTTCTTAAACCATCTCCCCCTATAAACAACAAAATTAGTCTCAGGACTAATCACAAAATGAAACTAATAAAGGCTTTAAAATAATCCCAAGAGCAAACATTCTCTTTTATTGAATTCCATACATATTATCATGCTGGTAGAAAAAAATTTTTTTAAATCTACTACAAGAAAACAGCAGTGTATTAACTTTTTAAATATTCATGGATTTTTAAAATAGGAAAAATAACTTGGTCTGTTGTAATGGACTATGACATCAATATTTGTATTTGGGTCTTGTCTCCCACAAATATGACTTCAGGAAATTAATCGTCTTCATATATTTATGTTCAACAAGCAGCAGGCAGGTTTGTCAGGCTGTTTCCCACACCGTGGGTCTAAGAACATTTAATTTGACACTGGAGCGTTCCAGAGAGCCACGGCAGAGGTTCCCAAACGCCCCACTTCCCAGTGCACTCCAGAAGCCTTAGAAATGCCTGGCAAGCACGAGGTCCTGAGTTCGATTCCCTGTACAAATAATAGTAATAATAACAGCCAAATCACATTAAAAAAAAGAAGCCATAGAAATGACAAGTATTCAGTTCTCTGGGATCTAGCCTCAAGTTCAAATGTCTGTGGATCAAAAAGATCTTAAACTCCACACTCAAGGGTCCATGCAGAAGGGTGGAACAGGAGGCACTGGGCTTTCGAGCCTTCCCTAGCCCTGTCACCACACTGGAGCGCAAAAGGCTATCGCATCACGGCATGGGGGGGTCCCGCTTGGCGGAGCGCCCCAATACTCCTGCCCGTGGAATCATTCCCAAGGTGACACAGCCTGCTGAGTCTGTGTGCCACGGCCAGCTCTAGGTGGCTGGTACTCATAGCCACATGGGAGAGATTTGCTTAAAGGATAAAGTGTAAAGATAGATGAACGTGCATCTTTTATTCATATGAGTAAAATGTGACAGTAGCCACGGCAATTATTTAAACTTCAAGAACAGCTTTTTGGGGGAGAGGAGGAGGATTCTGACATTATATGGAGTTGCCAGCACATGGTGGCAAGAAGCAGCCCACAGACTCCTGGACAGTCTGTATGTGCCCCTTGCCTGCACCTGTACAACTGCCCACCGCGGTCCCTGCTGCTGCCATGGGGCAGCTACATCTTGGCTAGTGGAGGTTGGGCCCTTTTCCCCTGGGCTGTGACATCAGTATTTGTATTTGGGTCTTGTCTTTCACAAATTTGACTTCAGGAAATTGATTCAGATTAATTGATTCTTATTCTTGGTGTTGGCTCATTGGAGGGCAGAGCAAGAAGCAGCCTCTCCAGGGATCTGCTCTTCTGCCTCCGGCTACAACGCAGCCCTCTCAGGAGAAACACTGGCACTGACTATCATTTCGTGTGTCCGCAGTCATGCAGCTCCAGGGAGATGATGGTCTGGAGGTAGTGGGAGGAGATGCCGGCACTCAAGGTGCCTTTCATGGCTGCAGGTCACTCTCCAAAACGAGACAAGAGGCCTGGGTTCCCCCTGAGGTCAGACTGGTCTGCAGGCACTGAGTGATCAGGTGTCTTGGCGTTGGCCCAGTTTTAAGTGGCCCACCTGTCCCTGCACTTGGAACTCTCTTCTGTCAATTAGGGGTGAACCTGAGCCTTTTTCTGAGTTGTGCTGTGCTGAGCTCTGGCCTGAGTCTTCCATGGCGGACAGAAAAATCCCAGCCTGGACCTGAAGGCATTAGCGCCTCCCCAAAGGCCAGGTGTGAAACTTGAGGCAGCAGTGTCCTCCCAGGTGGCTGCGTCCACCAAAACTCAGTTTTGCAAGAATAGTCACAGCTCTATTTGCAAAGATTTCAAAGGCAAATCAGGATCAGCATGGACTAGGAGGTCTCAGACATTACTCAGGACCTAGTTACATTCCCGAAATGTATTTATGGCAAAGAGGTTTGTTCATAATGGTGATATCTCTTGCTGTTTATTATAGTGGAGTTTAATACTGAGAAGTGTAAGAATACTTATAATTTGTTTTGAAGTAATAGAGATGATGTCTTACACGTTAACATACATAGTATAATTTTCTGGAAACAACTATATGCTCCAAAATGGAAAAAATGGAGAAGTGTAGCATTGTACATTTTTGCAAATCTCCGTAGTGCCTGCTTCAGACACAGTGCCTGAGGTCTTGTATCTGCCTCCACAGAGCATTTAGTCAATTGCAGTGTGTTGTTTCAGTTGAAATATATCAAGGAAATCTAGCCTCTTGCTCATTATAGTTGAAAAGGACAGAAGTATTTCAGTACTCCTTTCAAATAGCTGTGGACATTCTTTGCTATTACAACAAAACCCAACAAGTAGTATTTTCTTAAAGGTTGGTGATGATGTGGGGTTTCTGTCATCTTTTCCAGGAAAATTTTCTAGTCTGTGCTGAGCTTCAAATGTGTGGCTTTGTAATATCATAAACGAGTAATTTGGAGAATCTTGCTCCACAGAGTTATGTAGAAGGTCTAACTTTTGACACATCTCAACCTAGAATATCAAAAACTCAGAATCACTGTTGCCACCATCCAACTCCTCATGAGTCCTTGGGTGGAAGGTTGCTGTCAGGGTGGCCCATGTGAGTTTTTCAACCTTCTGATGTGTGCTCAAAGCTCAAACCTTACCCATGGTAATAAACACTGCCAGCTGTTTTCTGGATGTCAGGGGCTCACATTGTTCATTTGCTAGAAAATACTTGCCAGCCACCTCAGTAAAAACTTTCCCCTGTCTGTTGTTCATGGATGTCCCTGATCACTTACATGGCCAGCCCTGCATACTCTCTGACCATCCACCCCAGCAGAGAGGCAGCAGAACTACACCCTGTCACCCAGAAGAGTGACAATGGCTTACACTCAGGAGCATTTTAAAAATTAACTTTACCACTTCATTAAGGGCATTTCTGGAGGGTGTGGAGAGGGCACAGTGACCGGTTCCCTTGGGGCTAGAGCCTCGATTGTGCTGGGCTCCGTGACTCCATCCACCATGGCTTCTGCACTCTTCAGCCCGATGAACAAGGCAAAGGACATCCTCGCACCACTAGGAACATCGTTTCTCTTAGGCAAATAGAAACCATGACAACTTTAGGCAATCGGTTGAGCTGTGTTTGTTAGCTTGGCATTTTTCTTCTGTGATTAGGAGGTGGCACTTGTGACAAGGACACATGGGGTCCCCTGATGGACATCAGGAGGCATTTTCTGTGCCGGTCATTTTGAAATGGTTTGATCCCAACCCTGAGGTTCCATTTAAAACAAACTTGTGCTTTCTTGCCGATTAGGTCAGAAAGATGGCTTATTTTCAATAGTGCTAGATGGATCGTTTTTCACTCAATTGTAAAAACAGCTCAGTTTATACCTAAAAATACTTCCCACTAAAATCCAAGGCTCACAGAATACAATAAGGGTTAAAAGTCACTCGGTACAAATCCTTATATCTGATGACCTGTTGTTAATTTAGAACATGAACTTATTGATTTGATTGGGAAGCTATAAGATGTAAAAATGTAGAACACTTTCAAGTAGTTCATAGAAGATACCACGTAAATGTGTGACAGGAGGGTGGCCTGCGTGTGGCGGTTTCTGGCGGCCATCTCCTTAGGCCCACCTCAACAAGGCAACGAGGCAACGTGAACGGAGTGCCGGAGGGCAGAGACGTCCCCTTTTCTGCTGAGAGGGTTGATGGGGCTGGGCGCTGTGGCGGAGGTGGAGAGGCATAGAGAGGGGTATGTGGGGCACACAGATAGATCAGAGGGGACTTCGAGCAGGGATGGAGGAAGCAGGGGACAGGGTGAGACCCAGCACAGGTGGCTTGGGCTGGAAGGTCTGAAGGCCGTGGTGGGGGTGGGGCGCAGGGCTCTGGCTCCAGAGGACCAGCGGACCGGATGCTGTGCAGCTGCACCCCCAGCTGTGGCTGGAGATGGAGAGGCTGAGGGGGAGGCAATCAGCTCTCAGCAGCGCACACTCTGGAGGGGCTGCACTGTTGGGAGCCTGACTGTTGGGCTGCACGAAGGGGGTGCAGGCCAGGCAGGGAGCTGGAGCCGCCCTCCCCACCCCCATCTCATTCCCCCCATGAGCCCGGCAGGAGCCTGTGATGAGTGGGGAGCTGGGCAAGTTGGCGTGTTGGCAAACGCATCACGTCTGGGACTCCACATCCTAGCAGGGACTCGGAACCCTGACCGCCACCTGGGAGCCTGGTTGAGGTCTCTGAAGTGCTGGCTAGGTGACCCCGAGAGCCTCAGAGGCTTCCTGCACCTCACTTTCTTCCTCACACTTTGGGCAGAGGAGTGCATAACAAGGCCTTGCAGACTGGCCTCAGGCTGAGTGAAGTCGGCAGCCTTGGGCATCCGTTGGTCTCCCCACCATCACCACGGTGGCCTCAAAGCACTGCTGAAATAAAAGGAATCTTACCATCCCTCCTGCCCATCCTTAGCCACTACTTCTTGTAGCTTCTGGACAGCACCCCCTTGGACCTGCTGGAGCTGGGCACACTCTGTGGGTGTTCAGGTGGCCTCTCGAGATAGCTTTGCAGGCCTGGGGGGCGCTCTGCAGGAGGCAGGGGCCTGGTGGGACACGCAGGTTGGGGTGGGGGCTTCATGTGACTCACCCTCTCTCCTGTTCTTTTGTGCTACTGCAGACCACCATGCCAGGCATGAAGCGAGATTGTGGGGGTGCTGCAGCCATCCTGGGGGCCTTCAGAGCCGCCATCAAGCAGGTAAGTGAGACTTTGCTCTCTGCCACATGCCCTGGTCCTGTGTCATGTGCTCTGCCCTGCCCTTCTTGAAGGCCCAGCTGGGTCCTCCCTCTGCACTGGACCTTTGCAAGCCCTCCAAGCCCTTGCGTGGGCCAGACACTGCGTACTCGGTATCTTTCCCTCTGGCACCAGGAAAGGAGAACCTCGCCTCCATTCCCGCAAGGCTGTGCTCTTGCTGTCCTATGTGTGTTCATTTGTGTGTGTGTGTGCCAATGGAGACTGTGGCACTGGCCACGCCCTGCGGAAAGGAGGCAGAGCTTGCGGAGGCTGCGGGGCCGGCCTGGGCGGAGCAGCGGGTGATGGCAGAGCGCGGGACCCAAATGCTACAGCTCCGCCCCACTCCAGACACATTCATGGCCTGGCGCAGGCTCCCATGGGGCATCCTGGACATGTCCCCTGGGACCCTTGGCCCTAGGAGCTGCCAGGACTGTGCCCAGGGTGGCATGGAGGGGCTGAGAGCTCAATTTCACCTTTCCCACGCCTCTGGTCTGTATGTGAGACCTCTGCCTGCTTCTCCCTGCAGGGCTTCAAAGACAACCTCCATGCCGTGTTCTGCTTGGCTGAGAATGCAGTGGGGCCCAATGCCACCAGGCCAGATGACATCCACCTGCTGTACTCAGGAAAGTAAGCCTGCCCTGTCGCTCCCCTGCCTCTTACACGGCACCTCCCTTTGAACTGTGGCCACCTCGTTCCCGCCCTGCGCGCTGCCTGCATTCCCTCATGGAGGACATGTGTGTCGGGAGCAGGGGAGCTCCTGGAATAGGGGTCCCTAAGTAAGGTAGCCCTAGTTCCAGAAGAAATCTCTGTCAGTGCCCCAGGGATTGCGTCCCTGAACTGGGGTCTCTGCTGTACCCTAGGACTGTGGAAATCAACAACACGGATGCAGAGGGCAGGCTGGTGCTGGCCGATGGTGTATCTTACGCCTGTAAAGACCTGGGAGCTGACATCATCCTGGACATGGCTACCCTGACTGGGGCTCAGGTAGGTGCCGGAGCCAGACGGAGTTGCCGAACTCCCTTGACCTTCAGTTGGGCGGGGTTGGGGCAGCGGCTGCCATCGTGAAATTTTCGTGACCCCTGCAGAGGAAACGGGAGGAGCTGTGGTTGCCGGAAGATGGTTACAGAACTGACTGTACTTACAGAACCTGAGCTAGATGCGCCTGGTTCTCTTGTGTTACCTCCTTTCTGGAATTTACTTCTCGCTGTCTCTCTGTCAGATTTTTTTCCATCGGTGATTATCCTCCTTTTCATCTCTTGCGTTTCTCTCCTGCCCTCACCATTCCGGATGCTTCCCTCGTGCCGCCTGCTGTCCAGGGCATCGCCACGGGGAAGTACCATGCGGCGGTGCTCACCAACAGCGCTGAGTGGGAAGCGGCCTGCGTGAAGGCCGGCCGCAAGTGTGGGGACCTGGTGCACCCCCTGGTCTACTGCCCTGAGCTGCACTTCAGCGAGTTCACTTCGGCTGTGGCTGACATGAAGAACTCAGTGGCGGTAGGTTGAGGTTTTATATCCGGGAGGTGTGGATAACAGGGCAGCAGTGTGGCCATGGCCCGTGGTACAGACTGGGGCACAGATATGTGTCTAAGAGGAGGTCGCCTGGGGGGTAGTGCACCCACTTCCTGCATCCCTGCTGCGTGGCTAAAGGTTATTCTCCCGCGCCTGCTTAGCTGCCCCGCCAGGCCCTTCTTTAGCGGCCCCTTATCCTGGGTGGAGCAGCCCCCTCGGCCCTGGGCCCCTCCACTCACCTGGATCCAGGCAGAGGCCCCAGTTGAGGGCCATGGGGAGGGTGACAGGGCGGGAGGCAGCCACAGGTGCCTGGGTGCCACCCCGGGCCCCTTCCCAATGCCGGGAGCTGGCAGTCCCCGCGCGTCCTGGCCTCTGTAGGACCGTGACAACAGCCCCAGCTCCTGTGCTGGCCTCTTCATTGCCTCGCACATCGGCTTCGACTGGCCCGGGGTCTGGGTCCACCTGGACATCGCCGCGCCGGTGCATGCCGTGAGTGCCTCCCGCCCCAGCACGACAGGTGTCCTCCCTCCTGTTAGCCCCTGTCCGCCTTCCTCACTGGCCTGGCCAGTCCCTCCCCCTTGTCCATGCAGACCCCCTCTGGCTCAGAGCTGCTGGCTAAACTCATTCTGTATGCGGCTCACACCGTCCTCCGCCCAAGCTCCAGCCAGCTGCGGCCCCTCTGCCCTCCAGTCTCTTCCTCCCTGAGAACAGAGGGGTGCTGTGTGCGCCCTCTCCCAGGTAGCTCGTGCTCAGCCGGAGGGGTCAGAGCACACGGGCCGTGTCCATTGCCCAACCCTATCACTGACCTGGGGAGAGGACGAGACCCGGCTTGTGCTCTAGGGTGCCCTTACCAAGAAGAGGGGTTGGGACCCCCAGGAAGGCCCGTCGACGTGGAGGCCCAGCTGGCTACAGGCTGAGGGTCCTGTGAGCCCGGTTTTCTCTCTCTGTCTGCAGGGCGAGCGAGCCACTGGCTTTGGCGTGGCCCTCCTGCTGGCACTGTTCGGCCGAGCCTCTGAGGACCCCTTGCTGAATCTGGTGTCCCCCCTGGGCTGTGAGCCTGACGTACAGGAGGGCGATGTGGGGAGGGACTGCAAGAGACGTAGGCTTGTATGAGGCGAGTATCTGGCCTCAGCCTGGTGACACAGGGCTCTTTACCTCACTTTGCACTGATTAATTTTAAGCAATTGAAAGATTAGACCTTCCGATGGGTTTTGGCTTGTTTTTGGTTTGTCACTGGTGGTGACAGAAACAGCCCATTCTTACATCTTGGGAGGCAGGCTGGGCTTTAGCGGGGCCACAGCAGGCGCTGGGAAGTGTGGGGGCCTGTTTCTGTGTGAGTGACCCACAGATGTCTCCCAGTAGCTTCAACACTGTACCCTCCCTGGGCCTCTAGTGCAGACTGGGCCCACAGCTCCCCCCGCCAGCCATGCTTGCTATGCCCCTCCCCCCTTGCCTGTCTTGGGAGGGGTCCATGCTGGCTCCTCTGAATTCACTTGAACCTGGATTAAATGCTGTCACGCCACACTGTCGCCTGGTCCCAATCTTCTCTCACCCCTGTGTGTTGAAAACCCTGCCTGGAGCCCCCAGGCATGGGAACTCTCGCCACCTGCTTCTCCCCAGCCTCAGCAAGGATGAGGGCCCCACTGAAACCAGTTGTGCCTGGACCCCAATCCCTTCACAGTCCTGGGATGGGAGGTGATTCTGGGTCTGGGTCCAAGCAAATATTTATTTACTGCCTGCCTGCTGTGTACACAGCGCTGGCTGGGCCTGAGAAGGCAAGAACTGGCTCCAAGGCCTCCGGCTCTGTCTGAGAAATGGTTGCCCTGCACAATAATAGCGATTGTGGGCAGCGGCCAAATGAGCAGAGGCCAGTGGGCTCCTGAGCAGGGGGGAGGGGACGCTGGTGGCTGGAGGGTCCAGGAGCCTTGGTGGGTCATCGCTGGCTTAATAGCTTGCAGTAGACAGCCCTCCCAGCTTCCCTAGCAGACACCAGAGGAGGCAGAGGTCACGGAGGTGGCCTAGCTCTGTCTCTGGGGCAGCTGACACCGTCTGCTGCCCCACCAGGGGGCTGTGCCCACATGGATATAGGATACAAGGTCAAGGGGCAGAGGAGGAACTGAGTCTCCCTTGTACAGGCACAAAGGCAGCCTTAGGGACAGGGACCCAGCCAGGGACCAGCTGCAGGCTCAGGGCCTGGCGTCGGGGTATGGCAGGGGTGAGCCAAAGGCTTCGCTTTCCCCAGGGCCAAAGGGCTTAAGGATGCAATAACTCTCACCCTCGTCTCACTGGAGCCCTGGCGACCGGGGCTACAGGGGTCACAGGGTCATGGGGTGGTTGGCTGGGGCAAGTGGGCACTTGAGTCCGCTTGATGACGGTTTCTGGTCTGTGGCGTGGAGCGTGACCTGTGCTGATGAGCAGGTGCAGCCACATGTGCACGTGTGCGAGCATGGTGCATGTGTGGGGGCATATGTGCACCCTGTGGTCTGCAGCCCAGGGATGTGTGTGAGCCACACAAGGGTCCCTCCTGGGGTGGGTCATCCTGCTTCTCCCATCTAGGCCCAGGGCCTGAGACCTGTCCCTCCCTGGGGGGCACAGAGGCCCATAGTGTCTCTTCTTTCTGTGCCATCAAAATGGAGATCAACTTACTTCAGAGAAGCAGCTTGAAGGGGATCACATCTGCCCTGAGGAATGCTGTGGGCCCCATGGTCTCACAGAAGCCCACGCTGCCTCACTGCTGTACAGTGATTGCTCTCCTACCCCTACCCCGAGAAGCCTTGCCCTCCAGGCCCTCCCACGTCATGCTCCACTCAGCAAAGGGTTTGAGGGGTCCCTAGAAGCAGCTTCTCCTGAGGCCTGGCTCGGGGTCTCATACCATAGCCCTTCTGGCCTCTCCCACCAGCACTTCCTGCCATCCAGGTTCCAGGGCTGCTGGGGGACCCCGCCTTGCCTGGGGGACATACTGGCCTGCCCCCAAAAGCTCTTGCTCAGGAGCTGGCTTGTGAGCTCCATGGCCCCAACCCCCCATCAATGTTTGTTGAATTTTCTGCTACGATTCTCTGCCTAGAGCTTCAGTTCAGACTGTGTTCCCTGGTGAATTAGTGTTCTGCATTTTTGTTTATTTGTTTGTTCTTTAACAAAAGGTTGTTTTGGTCTGAGATTCAGCAAAAACACACACTGCATTCTGTTTCCTTTCCATTCAGGACTCAGTAAATTAGTTGTTTTCCAGTCTGCTTCGAGTCCTTGCCTCAAATGAGTCTCCAACAAGATAATGCATTTAAAAGCCCTTGGAAAAGTACCAGCCCCACGCACATGTACAATACTGTCATCATGCAAGCTCTCCAGCTCTGGGAAAGGCAAGCCCTCAGCTCGCCGGCTCCACGCCTGCACCCACACCCCTGCCCCCACACGGCTCCGAGCCCGGGAAACATTAGCTCCTTTGCAGCCAGGCTGGTCCCCGAAACCTAGGCATTCCCCACCCCCAAGAGTACAGGGTTTCTCGTCCCAGGTGCAGGGGCCGGAAACGACACGGGGTGGGGGTGGGGCGGGGGTGGAGTGGGAGAAGAGAAGAGGAAAAGCTGGCTGCCCTTGAAGGAAGGCAACCTCCACATACAACCCATGGCTCATCTTCACAGAGTCCCTGCTGTGCTCCTGAAGGTGCTGGGACCAGTCCCGGGAGCATTCTGCAGTTGGGAGCAGAACTGAAAATGCCCCTCCCCCGATGGAAAAGCTCAGGAGCCTAGTGTGCATTTATTTACCACTACCTCAGTTAGAACAAAAGGCGGCCCTGACTGGAGCTGCCTGCCACTGTGGCTGTGTAAGAATCTCCCTCCTCACCCGCAAGATGGACTCAGGGATAAGCCGGGAATTTGCCGCCGGCCTCCCCCATAGACCTCCTTTCTACGTCAGATTCTTCTCCCAAGTCAGAGGAGTTGCTATGGGAGTCCCGAGCGTGCTGGGTAGACCACAGTGATGGACTGAAGCCCGGTTCTCATCCGACCGTACTTATGAGGTGCCACCTACATGATCCCTGAGACACTCACCCCTCTCTTGGAGTGTGGGGGGAACCCCAGCTTCCAAGCAGAAGGAGGCTGGTGCGCATGAGCACCCCCCAAGGTCGCCTCAGAGGTATGCTTTCTTGACATTGGCAGTTACTAGAAGAGACAGCGCTTCACTAGTGATCCCTCTTGCAAGCCCTGAGCAGATGCTGGGATCTTATTCTTGCCCAGAAGTTGCAGCTCCTGACTTCACGCAGTGAGGCTGTGAGGGGTGAGGGCTCTGCTCGTTCAGACGGCCCCTGCTGTGCCTGGTTACTGTCTTCCTTCTGTGCTCTGCCCTTTGGACCCCTTTCCCACACAGCCCCGGGCTCAGCGGGGCGCCAGTAGGTGTCAGGCAGATGAGGTGGGTGTGGGTTGGTGGATGGGGCAGTCGCAGGCTGAGTCATTCAGTAGAGAGGGCTATGGCTGGTTCTCGGGGAGCAAATCACTGGCCCCAGGCAGCCCTGTGTGTGGCCCAGGGCTCTGAGCCTCAGTTTCCTCATCTGTAAAACACATGGGCTCCCTGAGAGCTTCACAACATTGTGGTTTCGGCAGTGATCTCTTGGATAGAGCTGTAAAGGCACAGGCAACAGTAGGGGAAAGAGGCAAATTGGATTTCATGAAAATTCAAAACTTTGGGATCTCAGAGAAACTATCAACACAGTAAAAAAAAAATAATACTAATAATAATCCACACACTGGGAGAAGGCATTTGCAAGTCAGATATTTGATAAGGGATTGATAACCAGACTATGGAAACTGTTACAACTCAACAACAACAAAACAGCCTCATTCAGACGTGGGAAACGGACTCGAATGGACATTTGACCAAAGAAGATACACAAACACACAAGAAGATGCTCACCATCGCTAATCATTAGAAAATGCAAATCAAAGCTACACGAAGTACAACCCAACACCCGCTCGAGTGGCTATGACCGAAATTAAGAAGGAAAAACAAAAAAGAAAGAAAAGAACAAATGCTGACGAGGACATCGAGCATTTGGAGGATACAGAGAAACTGAGTGTGGGGGGGAGGGACAGCTGCTGGGGAAAACAATTTGGCAGTTCCTCCGCAAGTTAAAAATAGAACCACTATGTGACACAGCGGCTCTGCTCCGGGGTGTGTAAGTATATATCTCCCCAAGAACTGAAAGCAAGATCTGGAGGAGATTTCTGTACACTCAGTCACAGCAAGATTATTCACAAAGGCGAACACGTGGAAGGGGCCCCCGTGTCTGTCAGTGGATGAGGAGTGTGTGGAACGAGGCAGACGCAAACTATGTATAGCCCGCCTTGGAAAGGAAGGGAATTCCCACACACGCCGCCGCGCTGATGAGCGTTCAGGGCATTATGCAACAAGAAGCGCGCCAATCATGAAAAGACAAATATGAAATCATTCGTGAGAGATTCATAGAGACAGAAAGGCAGCGGGCACCAGGGCCCGGGGGAGGGCAGAAGGCACAGTTACTGTTGAGGGGCGGTTTCAGTTTCAGCAGATCTGAAGAGCTGCGGGGAGTGCTGGCGAGGGTTGAACAACATGATGAATGTACTTTCCTGTTTCTTCTTCTCGGGGTG
The DNA here is from genome assembly GCA_004027595.1 of Dinomys branickii. Classification (NCBI taxonomy): domain Eukaryota; kingdom Metazoa; phylum Chordata; class Mammalia; order Rodentia; family Dinomyidae; genus Dinomys; species Dinomys branickii. The sequence continues at coordinate 101,726 of PVLD010004827.1, forward strand.
CTGGGGATTGAACTTAGAGCCTTTGTACTGAGCTATTGCCTTCGTTTCATTTTCCATTTTTTGAGACAGGACCTTGTTAAGTCATTAAATTACCCAAGTGGGGTTGGAATGGACTCTGCTTCAGCCTCCCAGAGTGCTGGGGCCACCGGCGTGTGCGCCGTCACCGCTGGTTATGAGTGTACTAAGTACGATTGATCTGCGCACTGGAAAAAAGATGGCCAATTTTATTTTAGGTGTATTTTACCACAGTACAAAAATGATAAATTTTGAAAAATTTGGGTGAGCCCTGGACCCCTCTGGCCTCTTGGATGCTGGGGAACTGCCGGAAGGCAGCCGGCCAACATAGGAGCCATGTTGTTAGGCCCTGTTCACCGAAGATGCTCTGTTCTTAATACCGGGAGGCCAGGATCCAGCGCGAGTGTGAGTGCGTGGGAGTCGGGCTGCCGGGCAGGCAGAGGTCACACGTCTGAACAGCCGCACATGCAGGCCCACAGTAAGCTCTACAAGGCACAGGCAGGCAGCACAGCCTTAGCCTGGAGGACTCCATTGACAAGGGGGCCTCTGCCCGGAGGAGACAGAGAACTGGGGTGAGCGTGTGTGGACCAGCTGCATGCCAGGCAGGAGGAAGAGGAAGGGGCGAAGAGGAAGAGGAGGAGGAGACACTGGAAGAGGTAGGAGAGGAGGAAAAAGAACAGTGCAGAGAAGAAAATCAGCATTCTCGAGAGGATTTTAACAAGAGCCAGTCTTTTAACAGAACAAAATGTCCAGAATGAAAATTCAACGTTACTTGCATACCAAGTACCAGGAATAGCTAGCCAATTCTCAGGAGAGACCAAATGATGCCAGCTCTGCTAGTGCAGACAACTCAGAGCATTTGCACTGACCCTGCACCCGGCTCTCACCTCACTATATACCACTGTCATGTTGGGTTAAAATAATAAACAAACAAGACCCAATTAGATGATGCTGTCTATAAGAAATGCATTTTACAAATGTGCCTGTAGATTAGGAATTAGCAAACTACAGGTCAGCTTTAAAGATCAGCTTTTACATTTTTTAATTGTTAAAGGAAAAAAGGAGAAGGAAGAGATGGCAGAAATCAAATGTGGCCCAGAAGCCCCCAGATATGTACTTGTTGGCCCTTTTGCAGGAAACATTTGCTGTTCTCTCCGGTTGATGGATTAAAAGGAAAAGAATGAGAAAAGCTATACGAAGTATACACTATTCATGAGAACAAAGCAGGTTATATTAATATCAAAGAAGATTTCAGAACCAAGAAAATTACCAGTACAAATAGGGCTGTTATATAATGAGCAAAGATCAATTCACCAAGAAGATCTAAGAGTACCTAATGCCAGAGTTCCAAACCATGTGTGGCAACAACTGATGATACCAAAGGGGGACAGACCCAACTGTATTTGCTGTCTTGACTTCTTTCTCAGTAATCAATAAAATAAGTACCCAGAAAATCAGCAAGGGTAGCAAAGACCTGCGCAGGGCTATCAACTTGACTTTGTTGGTGTTTACCAACCTACCCAGGCAACACTAACAGTATTTACTCTTTTCAAGGGCAAACGGAACACTCGCAAAATGGGTCAGATCCTAGGCCATTAAAGAATTAACCATTAAGGAATTTAAAAGTATACAATATATATTCTTTTGTTGTTGTTGTCTTTTTGAGACAGGGTCTCTCTATGCACTTCAAGCTGGCCTTGAGCTCTGGCTGTAGCCCAGGCTGGCCTCGAGCTCCCACAATCCCCCTGCCTCAGCCTTCTGAGTGCTGGGATTATAGGACTGTGCCACCATGCCTGGCTACAATGTATATTCTTTAACCACAAGGGATTTAACCTAGAGGTCAGCAATAAAAAGATATCTGGAAAATCCATAAATATTTGGAAGGTAAACAAAATGCCTGTAAACAATCCATAGATCAAAGAATCCTTAGGCCAAATAAATAATCTCAGGTTCCATTTTAAGAAATTAGAAGAGCAAATTAAGCCTAAAGAAAGCATAAGAATTCCAGAGTGGTGGAACACACCTGTAATCCCAGCACTCAGGAGGCTGAGGCAGAAGGGTCATTGAGAATTCAACACCAACCTGAGCTACAAAGTGAGCTCAAAGCCAGCCTGAACTTCATAGCAAGACCCTGTCTCAAAAGGACCAAAAACATTTTAAAAAGAAAGCAGAAGGAAAAATAAAACAATACAGATAAGAACAGAAATGAGTGTAACTAAAAATATAAAAATAAACTCACCCAAAGTTTAGTTTTTTGGAAAAAAATCAGTACATTTGGCAAGTCTCTGACTGACTCTGACGCCCTCATAAAAGAAAAGATACAAGTTAGAAATGCCAGAAATGAAAGTGAGGGTGTCACCACCTTGACTGCAAATATTGAAAGGATAATAAGATGGCCATATGAACAACTCTACACCCACAAATTAACCATATGTATTACATGGGCCAGTCCAGCGAAAGACAGAACCACGTAAAATCCCCACAGAACTTGGTATTCAGAAAGTGGTGACTTGACTGTGGATGTATTTATGAAAGAAACTGAATTAACTTAGCCAGGCGTGTTGGTGTTCCATGTGGTCACAGCGCTCTGGGAGGCTGAGACAGGAAGGTCACAAGTTTGAGCCCAGCCTGGGCAACTTAATGGCTTAGCAAGACCCTGTCTCAAAATTTTGAAATAAATAAGAAGTAAGTAGAGAAAACAGGGCTGGGCATGTAGTTGAGTGCAAAGGCCCTGAGTTCAAACATTTGTGCTGCAAAAATAAATTTTTAAAATTGAATTCTTAGTTTGAGACTTTCCAATAAGCAAAACTCCAGGCCCAGATGACTTCACAGGTAAATTCCAACAAACATTTGGTGCAGTAGTAATACCAGTTCTACCCAAGACATTCCAGGAAACAGGAGGAGAGAACACTTTCTGCCTCACTTATGAGGCTGGTATTGTTGTTATCAAAATCAAAGGTGTTAGAAGAAAAAAAGACTGAAGATCGATATACCTTATGAATATATATGCAAAAGGTCTTCAACAAAACAGTAATAAAACAAACCCCGCAATACATAAAAAAAGCAATGCATTGGGACCAAATGGGGTTTCTTCTGGGAATACAAGGCTGGTTCAACATTAGAAAACAAGTGAAAGCAATTTAATTTAGGATGTGGCATACTAAAGAACAACTATGGGATCATCTCAGTAGATGAGGGAAAGTACCAGGCAAAAACCAACATCCAGTTATGACGAAAACCCTTAGCAAACTATGAACAGAAGGTGCTTCCTCAAACTGGCGAAGGACAGCTAGAAAAACCACAGCTAGCATCACTCCAAAGAGTGAAAGACTCAGCCATTTCCCCCTAAGATCAGAAACAAGGCAAGGATATCTATTTACCACTTCTATTCAGCAATGTACTGCAAGTTCTAGCAAGTACAATAAAGTGTGAAAAATAAATAGAAAAGAATTGGTTTGTAATTCCAGCTCCTAGGGAGCTGAGATGGACTGATCACAGATCTGAGGTCAACCTGGGCAATTTAGCAAACCCTGTCTCAAAATACAATATTGAAAAGGGCTGAGGGTGCTACTCTGTGCAGAGCGCTTGCTTAGGATGCATGAATCCCTGGGTTTAATCTCCAGTCTCTCTCTCTCTCACACACACACACACACACACACACACACACGCACACACACTCACAGGCGAAGAGGAAACAATACTGTGTTTATTGGTGGATGGCATGATTGTCTATATAACATAGAAAAATGTTAACATCCTTTAGAGGCTACAAAAAGGATTCCTCCAATACAAAATGGTTTCATCAGGTTTACAGCATACATTGCCAATGTTTGAAAACCAGCTGTATTTCTATATATTAACAATGGACATTTGAAATACAAATTTAAAAATTGATGTCACACTCATGTTCACACCAGTGCTCTTTGCAATGGCCAAAAGATTGAAACAACTGAACTGTCCACCCATGGGACAACTGGGTAAGAAAATGTGGCATATTCACACAATGTACATAGAGTCAGCCTTACAGAAGGAAGGACGTCTTGACAAATGCTTCAACTTGGACGGACCCTGAAGACAATATGCTAAGTGAAATAAGTAAATCATAATAGGACAAATACTGTTGAATCCACTTATGTGAAGTACCTAGAGCGGTGGATTTTGTGGAAACAGAAAGTAAAATGGGACTTCGGGGGACAGGAGGGAGGGGAGTGGAGAGAATTGTTGCTTTGCAAAATGAGAAAGAACGCCGTGGGTGGATGGGGGTGATGGTAGCACAACAATGTGAATACACTTAATGCCACTGAACGCTACACTTAAAACATGATGATAAATGTCATACAGGTACTTTACCACAAGCTTTTTTAAATTGAAAAACTCAAGTCTGAATGGAAATTCTAAAGCTGAAGAGTACACTCTTCAAACTTCAAATTTCCTGACTGGATCTACAGAGTAGAGATATCAAAGAAACAATTAGGGCACCTAAAGACAGGCCACTGGAGTAACTCTGACAAAGGCAAATCGAAAGACAGCAAGAAGCGCCTCAGAGGTCAGAGAGACGCTCACTGAGCTTACTGTGTCTGTAACAAGGGAGAAAGACTGGAACAGAAAGAAACAAATCTGAAGAAAAATAGTGAAAAGTTCCCCATTGGTGAAAAATAGCCATTTAGACATCCAGAATGATCAGCAAAACCAAAAGCAAGATAAATAAAAGTAAAAGTAGAAAAATCCTACTCATGTTGCGGAAAAGCCAAGATAAAGAGAATGTTGAAAGCAGCAGAGATAAAAGACACATTACAATCAGGGGACAGTAGTGTCGCCTGCACTTCCTCCTCACAGACAGCGAGGCCGGAAGTGAGGGGGAGAAAACAAGGACCCTTTTAGGTGCTGAAAACCACAATGGCAACAACAGAGAAGACTCATCCCCCGGACCTGAACTACAAAGAGGTTCTTTGTAGCCAGAAGTGACAGTAGCTGAGAGCCAGCTCTGAAAGGAGTCAAAAGCGACCAAAATGGTAAATACGTGGGCAACTTACAGTACTTGGTCCTTTTAATTTCCTTAAGAGACAGCTCATTGCTTAACCAAAACTTATTGTGTGTGTGTGGGGGGGTTGCAACACATGTATCTATAAAACATACAGCAATAAGAGGGCATATGGCGGCAAGCGAGGAAACAAGTGGAACTGTATTACGGTAAGGTGTGAGGGTTAATCTCGGCAACACATCTGCCCGAAGAATCAGCTAGGAGTTAGTAAAGCACACTTCTGGGTGTGTCCATGAGGGCATGTCTGGAGATGACTGGCATATGGGACAGCAAACTGAGGAGGGCGACCTGCCCTAATGTGGTAAAATCATCCAATAAGCTGAAGGACCAGATGGAACAAAAGGGGAAGAACTTCCCAGCTACCACAAGGCATGCCGCTTACCCTATGCCCTTCTCCCATGATGCCTCTGCCTAAAAGCAATGGAGCCAACTGATCATGGGATGAAAACTGAAGATTGTGAGCCAAAAGAAACCTTTTCTCCTTTCAGGTTATTTTGTCACAGCCAAAGCTGACTAATACATAAGTTTTCTACCTTTTACATGAAGAGGCACAGTATTAACTTTTTTTTTTTCAGACATTTTGGCCATCATGACTTCCATGAACTCCAACCTCAATCTATTTGAGGTCCTGGAGTCTGTTTGCCTTCCCTCTCCCTGTGCTGGGGCCTAGAAAGTCTCTCTGGGTAAAAGAGAGAGAAAGAGAGAGAGAGTAAACGCACTAGTTAAAAATAAGAGGTTATTATAAGAGCTTGGATGTGGAAATGATCCCTGACTCTAAGCTGTCCGTAGGAAAGTTATGTCAGAGGTTAAAAGTAAGAGGAAAGGGTGGGAAAAGGCACCGTACTAACACGAACCAAGTACAGTCACCTAGATAATATTGATTAAATGAAGAAGGGGGAAGCAGACGTGGAACAAACAGGGATTTTCCAGCAAGGAATGAGCTGGGGGGTTTGCTCCCTACCCCCAGGGAGATGGATTTCTTAATGACAAAAGTGACAATTTCTCAAGAAGACCAAATCATCTCAAATATTTTTGCAGCAAACGATGGAGCTCCAACATCCACGAAGCAAACACTGACAGAATTCAAAAGATAAATAGGTAAGTCCATAGTTAGTTGGAGCTTTCAATATCTTCCTCTCAGGGGCTGATAAAACAGGGAGAGGTAAGAGCAAACTCGCACAGAACCACCGTTAACCACAGCAGGGTCCACGCTCTTTTCAAGGGCACATGAAACAATCATCAAAACAGCTCATAATCTGAGCCAGAAAACAACTTTCAATGAACTTAAAAGGATCAAAATGATATAAATAATGTTCTCTGGCCACAATAGAGCTAAATTACAAATTAGCAGTAACAATATTTGGAAAGCCCTGATATGTGTGGAAACTAAAGAACTGCCTTTTAAATGATCCACAAGTTCAAGTAGAAGTTACATGAGGTAGAGAAAATATTTAAAATACGAATGAGAACATGACTTCAAATTTGTGGAATGAAGCTGAAACTTAGAAGGAGAAGTTTAATGCTTAAATTAGAAGAGGAAAAACTCAAGCCAACAATCTAAACTTCCACTTTCTAAGGCTAGAAAAAAAAGAGTACACTAAGCCCAAAGTACAAGAGAAAATAGAAAAGCAATATAAAATATCTCTACAAGTAAGAACTAACTTCTTGACAATGTCAATAAAATTGATAAACCTTTGGCCAGACTGATCAGGGAGAAAAGAAAAAAAAAATAAGATACAAATGTATACAAATGTCCTCCATCAGAATTGGAGAGGGCCTGTCGCCACCGAGCCATTAGATATAAAAAGAATAGTAGGCAAACTTTAGGAATTTTTGTCAATAAATTTAACAGCTGAATTCAAATGGGCCAAAAAAAGATATAAACTACAAAACTTACTCAAGATGCAGTGCCTAGCCTGAGCACTCTTACAGCCATTCAAGGAATTGAGTTTGGAGACATTGAGATTGAATTTGTACTTTAAAACTTTCTCAAAAGAAAACTCCAGGTCTAGAGGCTTTGATAGTGAATCCTGTCAAACATTTGAGAAAGAATAAATGCCAGTTCCATGCAAATTCTGCCACAGGGTGAGAGGAGGATAAATTTCTAAACTTCTTGTATGATGCCTGCATGACCCTGAGACCACAGCCAGACTAACTTTTATAGGGATGTAAAACTACAGACAAAATCCCTCAGAAACACTAGTGCAAGGCTTTCCAACAAAATATTTTCAAATTACAAAAAGGTTAAGGGTTAAATATATACATTTAAAAATACATATAGTAAGCATATATGTATGTATATTTTAATGCACACACATATATGTATACATGTTTCTATATGTAGAGATAGATGGATAATACCTAATGCTTAAGTGGAGTTTATCCTGGGAATTCAAGAAGGCTACTTCAGTGATAGAAAAAAAGCCCAAACGCAGCAATCAAATTTAAGTTGATATTTACAGACTATAGAAGAAAAACAATGAGATCTTTTCAATATGTGCAAGTATAAAGTCTCTCATGAAATTTTGTACCCATTCACATGTGTGCATGCACGCACACACACACACACACGCACACACCCTCTCAGCAAACTGAGTTTAGAAGGGAACTTTCTGAGCCCAGTAGTGAGCAACAACAACAACTCTCAGCTAACACCCTGCTTTTATGGTAAAGGGCTGGATGGTTTCTTCTGCAGATTAAGAATAAGGCAATAACCACTGTTACTCAACAGATTCCCAGAATCTCTAGTCACTGCAGTAAAGCAAGAAAAAGAAATGAAAGACATGGTATCAAATTAACAAAACACATACAGGCTCTCTACTGAAAGTTATGAAAGGCTGGGGAAAAAACCAATGACCTAACTAAATTGTGAGACATACCATATTTATGGATATAATAATGACTTTCCACTACTGTGACCACCACTGATTTTCAACAAACGCACGGAAGGTGTCCAACAGAGCATAAGTATGGCCTTTTCTGCAAATGTAGCTGGGACAATTGGATATCCACAGGCAAGAAAATGAATGTTGACCTAATAAAGATGTCAATATAATAAAGATGTCTGTTCACCCCAAATTGACCTCTAGTGTTTGGGTTTTTGTTTTTTGGTGCTCAAGACTAAACCCAAGACCTGATGCAGGTTAAGCACATGCTCTACAGTGAGCTACACCCCCAGCGCCTGAGCTCTAGGTTTAATATAATTCCTATTAAAATCCCAGTAAGTTTATGTACATAAACAAACTTATTCTAAAATTTATTATGAAAAAGCAAAAACGGCAAGGAGAAATAACATGGGAGGAATCACTCTACCAGCTATTGGGGTTTATACTGTAGTTGTAGTAATGAAGACAGTAGGATATTGGCTGCAGAAAAATGCACAAGTCAGTGGAACAGCACAGAGAACACAGAAGTACACTCATACAAATGTGCGCACCACTGACTTCCAACAAATGCACAGAAGGTGTTCAACAGAGCATAAGTATGGCCTTTTCCACAAATGTAGCTGGGACAATTGGATATCCATAGGCAAGCAAATGAATGTTGACCGAAATCTCACACTTTCTATAAAAATGAACTCAAAATAAATTAGAGGCTTAACATGAAACTAAAAGCTTGGAAAAACACATAGGGAAGAAAACTCCAGGACGTAAGGATAGGCGGGAGTTCTTAGGCTTGACACCCAATGCTTGTTCCAATAAGAAAAAAACTGATAAAATGAAACTTGTCAACATTGAAAATAGTTGCTCTGCAAAAGACCCAGTTAGGAGAATAAAAGGACCAGTAACAAAACTGTGATCAAATATTTTCAAAACACATATTTAGCAGAGGACTAGTATCTAGAATACATAAAGAATTTTTGACAGTAAAAATAAACTACCCAGTCAGAAAGTAGACATTTCTCTGAAGAGCTATAGAGAGCAAATACGCACATAGAAAGCTGTCCAAATTATTAGCCTTCAGGGAAATGCAAATTAAAACTACAGTGATTTATTACTCTACACCTATCAGATGGCTAAAATTAAGAAAATAAAGGTAACACCAAATGCCGGTATCACTCAGACGGTGGTGGTAGAAATGAAAAATCATACAGCCAATCTGGAAAACAGTGTTGGTGATTTCTTATAAATCTAAATATGAGAAATCACCTATCTGCACTCTTGGATGTACATTCCAGAGAAATGGAAATTTATGTTCACAAAAATCCTGTGTACTGGTGTTAACAGCAGCTTTATTTGCTACCAAAAAGGAAACAGACCAGATCACTTTCAGTGAGTGAGTGGCTAAAAACCTCTGCTACATCCTATCATGGACTATTACTCAGCAATAAAAAGTAATGACGAACTGGTAAATGCAACATCTTGGATAGGTCACAAAAAGAATTATATTGACTGAACATCAGAACTGAAGAGTTTTGTTCTTCAAAAGTCATTTTTCAAAAAAAGACAAATATTACAAGATCTCACTTATACATGGATCCTAAAAATCTGAAACTCATAGAAACAGAGCATAATGGTGGGTGCTAGAGGCTGGAGGGGTAGAGAGAGGGGTTAGGAGAAGGGAGAGATTATTCCAAGGGTAGAAAATTTCAGCTGGTAGGAGAGAGATATTCAAGTGATGTGCTGTACAGAGTTACCTATGGTTAATAATAGAAATGTAGTAGATACTTCAAAATTATAAGAGTAGATTTTAGTGTTTTTACCATAAAGAAATGGGATATATCTGTAAAATAATAGGTATGTTAATTGGCCTGATTTGGTCATTCCAAACATATATACATATCAAAATATTACATTGTATCCTGTAAATATATAATTATTATTTGTCAATTAAAATAAAATACTTTTTAGAAAAGAATGATGCGAGCAAAGGATAAGGTTTAGAAAAGGCAAAAAGAACCTCCAACCTGAGAAAACATTTGCAAAACGTATAACTGAAAAAGCATTTTTATCTCTAATATATCAATATCTCTTACATTTGGTTAAATATAAAGCAAACAACTTAAAATTGGCCTAAATATCTGAGCAGGCAGTTCACTAAAGAACATACATAGATGCCAAATAAGCACCTGAAACTTGCTCAATATAATTTGTAAGCAGGTAATTGCAAATTAAAACTATAACCTAATACCATTACACATCCATTAGGATGGCTAATATTTTTTAAATGACCATAAAATGTTGGAAAAGATGTGGATCAATTGGCATTCTCATACAGTGTTGATGAGAATATAAAATTGTACAGTTATTTTGGAAGATAGTTGGGTAGAATTTTTAAAAATTAAACAAAGACCCACCACAGAATCCAATCATTCTCCTTGGGTAATTACCCAAGAGAAGTGAGCACATTTATTCATACAAATGCTTACACATGAATGTTCACATCAGTTTTATTGTGATGAACAAAAACTGGAAAGAATGCCAATGTCTATTACCAGGTGAACGAAGAGAAAAATATTGGTGTTTCTTTGGAAATGATAAAAAGGAACTTGTGATACATGCGTTAATGTGGATGCAACTCAAAGCCATGTTGAGGGAAAGGAGGCAGATAAAGTGATATTGCGCACATTTTATAAATTTGTTTCTATGAATATCTAGAGAGTGCAAATGAAAATCTGTAGTTACAGAAAGCAAATCATGACTGCGTGAGAATGAAAGTGGAGGAAGAGGGTTTTAGTGCGACATGAGTAAACTTCATCACCCGGTTATGGTAACGGTTTTGCAGATGTCAGCATTCACAATCTGTCAACATTTTCCAAATTGTATGTTTTACATCTGTGCAGTTTATTATATGCAAATATGTCTCAATAAATCTCTTTAAATCCCTGATAGGAATGATCAAGAAAAAAGAGGGAGGCATCGATACTGAGCCTGTAGACACTAAGAGGACAAGGGAATATGAGAGATCTTCACCAGTAAATTAAACTGCTTGATGAAGTAGTCAAATTCTTTGAAAAACAATCTACCAAACCTGACACAACTTGGACAGAATAAATTCAGAATGATCCAATATCTATTAAAGAAATTGAATTTGTTAGTGAATCCTTCCTACAAAGAAATTCCTGGTCCTCAGTGCTTTACTATACTTATATACTATCAGACACACGATGAAGAAATAATTCAAATCTAACACAAACTCACAAAACAGAGAAAATTTCAAATCATTAGAATATCAATACAATCCAGACACCGAAACCTGGCAAAAACATTACAATTACAAATCAATTGGCCTCACATAACACAATCAACAAAGACTAACATAACATTAGTAAATTGAATCCAGTGATGTGTCAAATGACAATCAATCATTATTTTCTCCCCGAGGAATGCAATTTTAAAATGAACCAATGTAATTTACCACATTAACAAAGTAGATGGGCAAACCATACAATCATTTCCAAAGATTCAGAAAGTGTCTGATTTCATGACCCACTTATGACCTCAAATGCCATTCATGACCAAAACTCTCCTTCAACTTGAACAAAAACTTTGATCTGATCAGGGATGGATCTAGGATGCACCAGATTTATTGATGACACATTGAAAACTTTACTCCAAAGACTGGAAACAAGACAAGGATGCTGATGCTCAACATTTCTATTCACTTATTGACTGAAATTCTAGCTCGTACAATGAAGCAAGAAAAATAGAAGCCATATAACTTGAGAAGAAAGAATAAACTTCCCTGTACTTATAGATGCCATAGCTATTTGTATGAAAATGTTTAAGGGATATACAAGAATAACCCCACCAGTAGTACTAGTGAGCACATTAGCAATATCACAGTACACAAAGTAATATATAAAATCAGTTGCATTTTTATTATAGCAGAAAAATATCAGAATAACAGTTTAGACAATTCCATTATAATTACATTAAAACCATAAAATACTTAGCAATAACTTTAAATGTGTGCAAGATTAGTGTGTAGAAAGTAGAACGTATTTTCTAAGCCAAGTTAAAGATCTACATAAATGAACAGCAAGCCACCTGCTTGCTTTGCAGAATCAATATTGTTAAGACATGAATTCTCCTGGATAGAACTGCAGATTAACATTTCAAAACAATTCCAATCCAAATAGCAACAGAATTTTTTTGTAGAGTTGATAAGTCGTTTCTAAGATTTAAACAGAAATGCAAAGGACATAGGCAAAACAATCTTGAAAGTAAAGGACACAGAATAGGCAAAACAATCTTGAAAGTAAACTACCAAGCCAGGGAACTTACTGATTTCAAAATGCAAAATTACAATAGTCAGGAGGGTACAAGGCTGATGGGACCACAGACAAATAGATTAATGGACTGTAATGGAGAAAGCCAAGGCAAATTCATCTGTATTTAGGCAATGGATTTTTTAAATATAAAAGTGTTAAGGTAACATGATAAGAAACAATCTATTTAGCAAATGGGCCAGAAAAACTAGAAAAATATATTTTAAAAACTGAGCCTTGGTGCCTACATAAATATGAACTTGACATACATGGATCACAAAAACAGCATAAAACCTAGAACTATGACGCTTCCGGTAGAATACACAGAATATGTTCTTGAGCTTGAGATAGGCAGAGTTCTTAGGACCCAAAACCACTGATTACAGGAAGAGCTATAGACAATTTAGACTTCATTAAGTTTTAAAACTTCTGTTCATTCAAAGCGAACATTAAGAATAAGCAAAGGCAAGCCATAGAGTGGGAGAAAATATTTTCAACCCCTTTATCTGACAAAGAACTTATATCTAGAATGAAGAACTCCTAGGATTCAATAATGAAATGACAAGCAAGTCATACACCCAGACTCAGATAGATCATGTCACAAAGGAAGATACACAAATGGACAGCGAGGGCATTTAAAGTTGATCAATATTATTTGTCATCAGGGAAATGCAAACTGAAAGCACAGAGATACCACTTCACAGTCTTTCCAAAGATTAATTATACCTGTTGTTGGCAAGGGTGTCAAGGGTGGGGAGCAACAGAGATTCACATACCTTGTTGGCTAGAATGTTAAAAAACAGGACAGCCGCTTTGTCCTAACAAGTTGAATATCCCACTATGAAACAATTCTCGTCCTAGCTGTTTTCTCAAGAGGAAAGGGAAGACAGCTGCACAAAACAGAGATAAGAGAACATACTGGCACAACCCAAAGAAGAAACGGGTCAGCTCTCACAGCGCAGGCCTATAGTCCCAGCGCTCTGGGAGCCTGAGGCAAGAGGATCTCCAATTCAAGCCCAGCTCGGACCACTTAGCAACTTACTGAGACCCTATCTCAAAATAAAAAAACAGAAAAAGACTGGAGATGTAGCTCAGTGTGAAAGGCGTAGGTTCAACTACACACACACACACAGAATGAAAAAAACTGTTGTATATATTTATACAATGAGATACTACTTAGCCTATAAGAGAATGAACAGTGCACACATACCATAATGGAGACGAATCTCAAACAACTGTAGGTCACACAAATGAGTACATAGTCTGTGGTAACGTTTGTGGAATGTGGTATGCAGTGGTTAAAAGTAGAAGAACCCAGGGTACGAGGCATGGCTTGGGGGAGATGCAGGAACATTTTGGGCAGTAGAAATGTTATCTGTCTTGATTAGGAGGGTGGCTACACAGGTATTTGTATTACTCAAAACTCATAAAGTTGGCCCCCTCTCTATAAATTTACTGGATGTAAATTTTGCTGCAGTAAGAAATTACTGTGATCTATAACATGCTCTAGTTGAGCCTCCAGTTGCCGTTATTACAGCCTCATATACTCCATTTAATGTTCCAAATTTGTTCCTCAAAAAAATTCCGTGACAAAACACAAAAATAAATCATAAAGCAAAAAGATAATAAACAAAAAGTCTATTAACATAACGTCAAAATATTTTGGGGAAAAATAACATATTGTTTATCCCTCTAGAAAGTCCATTTTTAAAATATGTTCTTTCTAACCATATAATTGGAAATAAAGCAAGTGCTATTTGTTAGATGCTGGTATTCTGTCTCTTGAAACAAACCAAAACAGAGCGACTGATTTAAAAATAGACAAAGCTAATCGCTGCTGTTAGAAGTCTGCAAAGCTGCTTCCCAAGGAGCAGGGGCAGGAGGGGACACTTTGGGGTGGCAAGTAGAGGATGCTCATGCCTTGACATGAGTGCCATTTCACAAGGGCATTTGGTTTGTGAGAATTCACAGAGCCCTGTGCACTTTTCTGTACACACCCGTGCACAGGTGTGTGTCTTTATGTGTAGGTACCTTCCTCAATTATATATTAAAAATGAATCTGAACAGGTTCGCTATAGTGAAAGATTGGCAAGCAATGGGTAAGCTCAAAATAGTAAAGGTTTTGGGAGGGAGAGGAAGGAAAAAGGAAAGGAAGGGGAGATATTGTTCCTGATGCTGACTTGGCCCTCATTCAACATCAATCATTATGATTATTTTTGAAACACAGACTCAGAGCTTCCTAACACTTACCTGGGAGGCCCCACAGTTGGGGAGTTAAGACAGGACCATGGTTTGGATAAGACCAGATTGACTCTGAATGATCCACCTACCACGTTACCCCTTCTACCCACCCACCCTCAACCCCCTCCACCCATCCGTCCATGCATCCATCCATCCATCCATCCATCCACCCCAACCATCTATCCACCCCATCCATCCATCCATTCATTCACCCATCAAGTCTCCATCCTTCCCGCAAATAGTCTTACCTCCTACCTGGCTCCATCCAACTCAGCACATAGGATATGTGGGAGAACAAGAGAGACACACACTAGCTGGAGGACAATTACAACAAATAGGTCAGCATCTATACCCCATGGTCAGTCCTGCAAAGACAGCGGCAAGGCGGTAACAGAGACTGCAGTTTGGGAGGCAAGGTGGGTCTTCATTCTGAGGACTGAAAGGCCCAGATGCTGGGTGGTAGAGGCGGCTCTGAGGGGGGCTAGCAAGAGCCATTCCAAGGCAGTCAATCCCAGGCAGGGATGTAAGACATCCAGGAGCAAGAGTGGCTGGAGAAGCCCAAAGAAGGAGAGGGCTACAAGGTGAGGTGGAAAATGCAGGCAGCAGCAGACCTGGTGGTCTCATGGGCTACAGCGCTATTTGGCTTTTTAACCACAAGGGTGGTTGATTCATTGTATCCTCTTCCTGCCCTGTGAAGCACTCTGCAGTCCTTGCCCAGGGCGTGCTCTGGCAAGGCTGTGCAGGTGCCTGCAGTCCCCCAGTGAGGGGCATGCAAACTCCAGTCTTCACTCACTCACTGAACAATATAAAATTGAGAAAATCAAAATTAGAAATCAGTCAGGAAATTTCTAAGGATGGAGTTTGGATACCCATACTTGTAGGGGGCCCCAGCATCCTACAATCTGGCCCAAGAAGTGCGGCTCCCATTGATCTCAAACCAGCATCCACCCATCCATCCAACCATACACCTATCCATCCACCCACCCATCCACCCACCCACCCATCCATCCATCCATCCATCCATCCATCCATCCACCCACCCATCCATCCATCCATCCATCCACCCACCCACCCATCCATCCATCCATCCATCCACCCACCCATCCATCCATCCATCCATCCACCCATCCATCCATCTATCCATCCACCCACCCATCCATCCATCCATCCATCCATCCATCCATCCAGAGAGGTGAGAAGGCCCAAATAAGTGCATTTCTCCACAAGATACCAGATCTGAGTCACACCGGTGAGAATAACCACCCTGCAAAGCCCAGAAATCCTGGTGATCTCCCCCACTCCGGGCACAGGGGATGCTTCCACATTCATCTCCCCAAGACCCTTCAGCATTCACAGGGCTCACCTACGCCAAGAGGAAATTCTGGTTATTATGTCAAGTAAAACTGTCATCTGAGGGTGAAAGGAAGAAAAAAATAAGTGATTTGATTTGCAGCTGGTCTCTGGGGACATCTGGACTCCCTTTACTTTCCTGAAAAAAGTGACTGTCTGTTTCTCCCTTAGCTGTTCATGACACTTGTTCTGGCTGCCCTCAAATATTTCCACTGCTTCAGTGGGCAAGACATTCTCAGCCTGAACCTGAGGCTCCTCTCCCCTCCCCCAAGAGAAAGAACTCAGTCCTTCCTCCCGTTGGCTTCACCTTGTTGATCTCCCTCATAGAGGCCCTTTTCCCCCACCCCTAACTGCTGAAGATCTGTTGCTTGTCCTAGTTCTGTCTGTCTGTTTGTCTCTCCTTTCACCTGGCCTTCGAGACCTGGATGCCCCAGCACAGCTGCCATCTGTTTTGCCCCTAGGACGCTGACTGGCTTCAAGTCCTGAGACTGGGTTGGGCACTCTGCTGTAGATCCTGTTTGCTTGGTGGCTCACAGCCCCTGAAGGTCTGGGACTGCCTTTGAAACCTGTCCAAGCCCATGACAGTTGAAGAGGACCTGGTCGTCCCTGCTCTGCCATCCCCATCCCTGAGCAAAGACTGGAGCTGAGAGCTCCTGAGGCAATGTGGTCCCTCCTTCCGGCCCCACTCTGGCTGGCAAATGTTCCTGCTCAGAGGGGAGGGCTCAGGCCTCGACATTTCTCAAAGAAAGCCAAAGCCCTGGACACAGAGCAAGTGACGGCCACAGGGCCCTCAGGAAGACCCACAGCCAGCTTGTGAAGGATCCGTCCTTTGCACTGCAGCCCAGCCCTATTTGTATCTGGCTTTCACCTTAATTAGTAGGAGCTTTTCAGAGAAGCAATAAAACAACGACATAGCAACTTGGACAGGGCACGGAAGGCAAGAGCCATTTCGGTAATGGAGTCAGTGGAATTGCTATTCTAAAAAGAGAGAGAGTGACCACTCTGTGCTATTAAGACAGCCGAGGGCAATGTGATCCTGTCGTCTGCCCAGTTATTAAGGATAACTGATAGCTGCCCCCGCCCCCAGCCGCAGAGGGAAATTGCTGTTCCATGAATCCAGAGTCCTGGGCAGTGGCTCCCGGGAAATAAAGTGCTGAGCTTGGCAGTCTGGG
Source organism: Dinomys branickii (assembly GCA_004027595.1). Lineage (NCBI taxonomy): Eukaryota > Metazoa > Chordata > Mammalia > Rodentia > Dinomyidae > Dinomys > Dinomys branickii. The sequence continues at coordinate 118,755 of PVLD010004827.1, forward strand.
GAGAGATGCCTGGACCAGGGCTCCTCACTTAGCTCAAAGACCCAATAGCTGAAGAGGACAACAGTTGGCCAAGTGCTTCCCCCAGGAACATGAGGGCTGCATGTTGCTCCCAGCTGGCCTGGGGCAGGAGAGCTGTGCTGGGGCTGACAGTGGGGTAGTAGATCTGCAGGACCCTGGGGGCCAGGGGAGGCTAAGAGCACTCTCTCTCCCATTTGGACCACACCGCAGGGCTAGCTGGAAGGAACTGGAAGGATGTCGTAGCCAACTCCCTGGTTTGATAGATGAGTGATTGGTCGTAACACATATATTAAGCCCCAAATCTGTCTCTGCAAAGAGCACAGAGGGGAGCTATTCTGGTGTCCAGTGACTGACTTGCAGGTGAACATTAGGCTCCCCTAACCCCACACCTGAACTTCTACCTGTGTAAGAACTGGCGGCTGTGGCCAGCTGTCATGGATCCAGGCCAACTACAAATTCTTGGGAGTCCTATCCAAGGCAAAACACATGCATACCAGAAGAGAGTAGTGTGGTGTGGTGTGGTGTGCCCTCATCACTTGTTTTGTCTCTGAGACACAAGGCCCGATACTCATGACTCAGAGGAGTTTAATTTGGCTTATGTTTCAGTCACTAGTCAGCTGGCTCAGGCAGGGCAGCGTGGCTGAAGGGCCTGGCAGAGGAGAGCTAATCCCGGCACAACAGCCGGGAAACAGAGTCAAGGAAGATAAAACCTCGGTCACATCCTCAGTGACCATCCTCATCTGACCAGGCCCTACCTCCTAGTGCCAAGTCAGCCTTAGCACCCCCATGGTGCAATCACCTTCCAAAGGTCCTTCCTATGAGCCTGTGAGGCTTTAGGGGGACATACAGATATAAACCATAATGTGGTAGAACAGGGGCCAGGTTCAGGTCCTCACTGTGTGACACTGAGCGGGTTCTCTACTGAATCTCAGACTTCTCACCTTCCAAGTTGGGGTGTGTATCCTGTGCCATGGAGTAGCCATAAGGGAAAAATATTGTAGATTTAAGCAGCACTGGGAATGAGAAAGTACAGTGATTATCTGTGCTAGACAGGGAAATCTGTAGAGGGGGCAGGGGAGAGCCAGGTAAGATGGGTGGATGGGTAGATGATGGTGGACAGATGGCAGCTAAGTGGGTGGATGAATGCACAGATGAACGAGTGCATGTGTGGATGAGTGGATGGATGGATGGATGGATTATTGGATGATGGATGGAAGGATGGATGGATAGATGGATGGGTAGATGGATGGATGAGTGGATGGATGGATGGATGAATGGATGGGTGGGTGGATGGATGGATGGATGGGTGGATG